>JAULLD010339300.1:0-11053 GCA_035668095.1 Sarracenia minor
GTACAGAACCAGTTGAACCAATTTTTTTTTCTTAAATCAAACATAATAAAGAAGCATCTTTGAAAATATTACAATCACAAATATAGTTATATGAAGTCACACTGCATAATTTCCATTTCTTTGCATCGATGTAAACTCAGTTAGATGTTTAAAGTAGCTTCTATTTTTGAAATGGGAGATAGGCACAGCCAATGCTTGGGGGTATTTTTTAATATTTCTAGTTAATCGAATCTGTTACAATCAAATGGGGAAAAATAGTTTTGAACTGCAACCAAAAAGATTCAATGGTCAAATATCAGTTTGGTTTCATGTGCCGTATGCCATAATCAATCACCAGATCAACTGTAAATTGGGCCCCAATACTTTACAGATCATTAAATCCCAAGAAGAGACTCACCAGAATCTGCCATGTTATAGGAATTTTGGAACTATTACTTAACTGAAATAATCATGTCTGCACGGCTCGCTTGAACACCGTTTACTTGCCTTGACACTGATGAGCCAGGGACACACAATGCCTACATGAAAACTCTGCAAGTTAATTAAACCTGATACGGAAAAAATGGGCAAGGAAAATAGCAATATATTAACAGCCATGCACAATACGAACTAGAATAGGGAAGCTCATTTGGTGCAGAACTTAAATGTTCCAAACAAACACAAACTAGCACTTGAAATTGACACTCCAAAAAGACTAGCGCAAAAACTAAGAGAATTGATTCCACGTAAGTATTCTAAATTATTGATAAACATGAATGTAAACTTGAAAAAAGATATGAACCTATTAAAACTAATTAAAGATATGGTTCTTAACAGAGTAAAATTGCGTAAAAGGATTCATATAACTGACCCAATTGATTGATTGGGATAAAGGCTTAGTTTGGTTTAGTTTGGTTTATGAATGTAAACTTGAGAGCTTCCTTAATTCAAAATGGATTAATCAGGCCTGCGTAGACCAAGCTGTACAAGAGATTTCTCAAACACAAGCACATGACACACAAATAAAATCAAGTAACCTCTCACTACCTTAGTTTTCTGCTCAACAGGAATTCCAAACTTAAAGCATAAAGCACAGAAACCTTAAGGTTAGCTGCTAACCACAGTTTTAAGTTCCTTCCATCTTCACATGCTTTTGATTCCACAAAAACAAACCCAGAAAAAGGAAAATAGATATTAAAAAAAACTGGAAGCAAGATATCAAATTCAACGGCAGAAGAAATGAGAAGTAAAATATGTTTCTTGATACCACCAACAAATTTTATAAATAATAGGCGGAAACAAGGATACAGTCAGAAATATTTGATCCGAATTGCAGTGCTCTTTGCACATAACAAAACATTCATATTCCTGGGCAAATGTCTAAAAAACTTAATACCAACAAATTTAATTAGAAGGTCTACAAACTTAATACTTACAGAGAAAACGTACATTTTTCTTTTTAATCTTCGATTCCCCTCCGGTACCAACATTGCTCTGGCCACTTAACAAATCCAAGGTTCCTTTGGAGTTAAGATTGGCCGGCTGGACGTCGTGCCTGCTCGGTATACCATTGGTAACCGAAGGCCCGACCTGCCACACCTGGTTCACCGCCGTCGCCGTCTTATCCGGAAGTGTCACCGTCGCGAAGATCCTCATCATCCCGCCCGAGTAATCGGCGCTCATCTTCGTCGATCTGTCTCTCAAATCTCGGATTCCTTTGCTATTATGTCGATCGGGAACCAGAAAAGGATTAGAAAAGTAGGTCACTGTACTCGAGCTTGGTATCAAGCCCGCACGCCTCCTCTGATCGAGTTATTAGTATCGGAGGGTCTTGTACTCGATCTTCGGCGAAAGAGCCCGTAGTTCCTCGCGAAATCTATCACTTCGTTTTTCGGCGATTATTGAAGCATCAGACGGTCTCGTCCTGACTTTGTCGGGGTTTGCCGGAGATCCCAACTGGAGTCGAAGATGAATGCTCAGAAGAAGTTAAAACTCACGCTCCTGACCCAAGAAGCCAATCGGTTGTGGGTCGGATCTAGCTCGGTCCATCCGCTGGGCCGACCGTCGATCCGTAATCGGTCGGTTGAGGGGGTTTGATTTTGATGATCCGGTGGTCCGAATCTATTGGCCTGTAATTGTTGGTGTTCCGCCATTGCGGCTTCCTCTTCTTTAAGTTTTTCTTCAGCCGATGATGGTGTTGGCTGGGTTGCGGCGGTTGAAGGTCGCGGTTGTTGAGATTGTCGTGGTGGTCGTGTGCCTCCAACCGTAGCATTTCTGGGCGGCGGACCCCGACCAGATAGATCGACCAATTTTGGGGATTGACAACGGGCAATAACAAGAAAAAGATCTAGGGTTCCGTTGAGTCCCCTTCCCGCCGCACTCTCGGTTACTCACTCTCTGGTTAGGAGCCTTGGTCGAAATTCATCTCCCCCTCCGTATTAGAGAGTTGCCGTCATGGAAGTTTGATCCGGCCATAAAGCATTGGTGTCGGGTGCTGATATCGCAAGAAGGAATCTCGGCGCACCGAAACTGGGGGATTTTCTGTTCTCCCTTTTAGTTTTCGGTAGAGCTGATTTAAGGTTCTGCCATGGGAGGCATTAGGAATAACCTTCGAATCTCACTCGCCCAGGTTCTGTAGAACACAGGTTTAGTTGGTCTTCTGGTGCGGACCTCGTAGGAGACGAAGAGAACGTCGGAATCGGCCACTGATCAATAAATTTATAAAACGTTTCCCACAGACGGCGCCAATTGATAGCGGCAAAATCCGGCGCGTCCGCTCCGAGCTCCAGAGGTCCTGAGGAACATGAACAAACCGTTAGAAAGGGGGCCGGATGGGTCTCCGGCGTGCCCTCTCCGACGGTCAAGTCAGATATATGGGGCAGGAGATGGAGAAAACAATAACGAAGCGGGAGAAGAATGGAGGGAAATGTGATTGCCTACCTGATATTCTGTTTCTTAGGGGTTTATATAGGTTGCTGGCGGGGAGATCGTGTGTCCACTAGGACCACTTGACTAGCAGTTAGAGGAAGCTTCTCCCTCATGGGGGAGGTTCAGTGCTGGTCCCACCTCCTGTCAATGGACTGCTTTCTGTTGCAACGTCCCGTGGGGGTCCCCCCCAGCGCGTGGATATGGCCTTTCTAGTGTCGGGTCATGAGCCTTGCTGCTGGCTGGCCGATCACATATATAGTCCGGGTCAGCCTTCGTTTGGTAGGTGATCCGAGGATCGGAGTTCAGTCGGGCTATCTCTGCTCAAGCAATCATGGGAAGAGGGTCTGTTCCGGCTGCTTCACTTGCGTGGGTTATTGGCCTTTTAGTGAGCCAAACTCGGGCGTGAGCCTACCCCGTCTGCTATGTTATTCTCGAGCTGGACCATTAACCGTCGGGCTGGTCCTTGTTTTGGGCTTTGATTCATATGGGTTTTGATTTAAGCCCAGTGATTAAGTATTTCCACATCAGTAGTCCCCTATTCTCGGTAGGGTCCGGTCGAAGAGCGGGTACTGCCAAGATACCAATGCGCTCGTGTTGTTTTTGCAAGATTGGTTTGGTCGGCGGAGTAGAGATATTCCATATATGCCTAGTCCCCTGTCCTTGATAAGATTCTTCAGAATATATCCCGCAGAGAGGTCGGATGATGGGTCGGTAAGAAGTCCCCTGTCCTTGGTAGGATCTTCGGATATATACCTCGTAGGGGTCTCCGTAATATGCCTCGTAAGGTCGGACTGTAGTCTGTAGGGTCTGCACTATAAGTGGATCAGCAGTCCCCATGGGGGGTTTTCCGAATAATTCCCGTAGGGTCCGAATCATAATAAGTCCAGGAGGGTCTGGCGGCTGCGCCCCGGAGGGTCTGTGAAGTAATACGCCCCGAAAGGTCTGTACCCCGTAGGGTCTGAATGATAATATGCCCCGGAGGGTCAGTGAAGTAATACGCCCCGAAGGGTCCGTACCCCGTAGGGTCTGAATGATAATATGCCCCAGTGGGTCTGGGCCCCGTAGGGTTTCCGTCATCGAGCTATTGAGACCGTAGTCCGGGGCACGGTAGGAGCTATGCTCTCTCCCCTGCCAGTAGGCACAATAGGTCGGTCTGAATAATATGTCCCGGAGGGTGTGAGAGATATCCTGTGTAGTTTTGTAATTCCCTGTACCTACAAGACCTTCTCAAAATACCCCGCAGGGTGGTCGAATAATATGTCGGCAATAAGTCCCCTACCCTTGGCAGGGTCTTCAGAGTATTCCTCGTGGGGAGGTCGGATATATCCCTTGGAGTCTTCATAGTAGGTTGGTCAGTCGGTGTGACAGATTTTCCTATGGCCGATCAACTTGGGTTATGTATGGCCACATTTATGGTCCAGTTGCTCTCGGCCGATGTGGATCATGTCGGATGTATCTTGCCGATCGATTCTTGTTAATTGCGCTCATTGTAGAAATGTGGTGGACCTATAAGGTCGAATGGTCGTCCAACTCGGTCAGCTGGTTGCTCGGCTGACCATCCAGCTCGGTACTAGGTCTGAGAACCAAATATAGGCCCGCAACTCGATTGAATGCTGCTCGGGCGGAAAAGTGGTGGAAGCTTGCTCGGTCGAGGGAGTGGTCGGCCTGATTGGGCCGATAAGAGAGCTATAGGTCGGATTGTTTGGCGAGTCCTGTTTGCCCCAGTTGCGTGTTTTTGCTGATAAATCGTTAAGAATACCAGTTGGCCTCCGTCATCTCTGCAAGGCCGGTCCAGTGGGGAGAGTAGAAGTATTCCCATGCCCATGCAGTCCCCCATTCTCGATGGGGTCTTTCTAAATGTGCTCCGTAAGGTCGGGGTATATCCCGTGGGGTCCTCAGTATTTGGGGCTGGACCAGGAACTGCCTGGGCCGGGACGATTCTTGCTTGGTAAATATTGGAGGTCGATCTCCTTGTCGCTTGGTCTTGTTGATTTGGCCCAGTGATTTCGGCCTGGGTCGGCCTGCTATCCGTCGCGTTGGTCGTTTGGCTGGGCCGGGCTTTGCTCTGTTGGGCTCAGATCTTGTTGTTTGGTGGGCTCGTCTTTTGGCCGGGCTTATGATTGTTACATCCCCAAGTCAGCCAATAGTGGCATTCTTCTGGCCGTTGCTTTGGATTGCCGTTTTTTGCCGATATATATCAGTAGTCCCCTATTTTTTATGGCGTCGAGCCTGAGGTGAGGAGTGACGGAGAGTGCGTGGCGTTATGATTATCTGGGCGCATTGAATGGGCTTCGGTGGTGCTGAGTTTGCCCGGGTTTGGCAAGGCATCGGAATGCCCAATGACTGGGGGTGTTTGCTTTTGGCGAGATGTACACTGCTTCGAGTCTGGGTCTTCTATCTCTGATTAATGAATTCCGAGTGCGTGGTGTTGATCATTCAGCTCGGTATTAGGTTTGAGAATCGAATGTTGGCCCGTAACACGGTTGGGTATAGTTCGGGCGAAAAAGTCGCGAAAGCTTGCTCGGTCGGGGGAGCGACCGGCCTGATTGGGCCGGTAAGAGGGTTGTAGGTTGGTTTCCGTGGCGAGTATGACTCGTCCCGGTTGTCTACCTTCATTGTTAGGCTGTCTTGGAGGCTTCCTTCGATCATATATTGGTTGTAACCCCTTTCTCTTACTATCTGTAGTCCCCGGTTCCTTATGGTGTTTGGCTGAAGGCTGAAGAGGATGAAGGACAACATACTCAATTCGCTGGATTTGGGTCTGTTACCCCGTCTTGGTCGGTAGGCCCTGACGAGAATATCTGGTCTCCCACGTGGGGCGACGCTTCTAGGTGCGCGATGATCGGGAATCCCCTAGTGTTAGCGGCGTATGGCCGGTTATGATCTTTTGAAGCCCGAGGCTGAGTAAACATGACTCGGGTGGTCGATAGGGTATCCCCCGTGGGGTTCTTCGGGGTATGCCCCGTGGGGCTGACGGAATATTCCCCTGTAGGGGTCTTCAAGATAGTCCCCTTAGGGCTCATAGAATATCCCCCCCGGTAGGGGTCTTCAAGATATGCCCCGGAGGGTCTGAATGATAATCTGCCCCAGAGGGTCTGTGCCCCGGAGGGTCTGAATAATATGCCCTGGAGGGTCTGTGCCCCGGAGGGTCTGAATGATAATCTGCCCTGGAGGGTCTGAGTAATATGCCCCGGAGGGTTCTCATAATAACCTTCACTGGGACCCGTAGGTCGTGCCTTTGGTGAACTTCATTCCGGAGCTGCTGGAACCGTAGTCTAGCTCATCGGAGATCTCATCTCTTATCCTACCGTTGTTGGCACGATTGGTGGATCGCCATTCCCGAGCTATTGGGACCGCAGTCAGGGCTATTGAAGGTTTTATCTTTTGCCTTGCCATTGTCGGCACAGTAGACTTGTCTTCGTCCTGGAGCTATTGGGACCGTAGTCCGGGCTATTGGAGATCTTATCTCTTGCCCTGCCATTGTCGACACAGTAGACTTGTCTTCGTCGTGGAGCTATTGGGACCGTAGTCCGGGCTATTGGAGATCTTATCTCTTGCCCTGCCATTACCGGCACAATAGGTTGATTCTACTATTGGGACTGTAGTCCGGGCTATTGGAGATCTTATCTCTTGCCCTGCCATTGCCGGCACAATAGGTTGGTTCTACTATTGGGACCGTAGTCCGGGCTATTATAGATCTTATCTCTTGCTCTGCCATTGTCGGCACAATAGGTTGGTTCTACTATTGGGACCGTTGTCCGGGCTATTGGAGATCTTATCTCTTGCCCTGCCATTGCCGGCACAATAGGTCGGTCTTCGCCATCAAGCTATTAGGACCGTAGTCTGGGGCACGGTAGGAGCTATGCTCTCTCCCCTGCCCGTAGACACAATAGGTCGGTCTTCATCGTCGAGCTATTGGGACCGTAGTCCGAGGCACGATAGGAGATATGCTCTCTTCCCAGCCCGTAGGCACAATAGGTTGGTCTTTATGGCTTGTTACTCCTTTTTAGGAAAGAAGATGAGCCTGCAGCAATAACATGTGTAGAAAACATAATATGCTGAAGTGTATAAAAATGTAATGCTTTGAATTTAAAGTTACCGACTGCCTTTTAGGCTTGGTGCTGAGTCTCCTTTATCATTTTTAGGAAAGAAGATGGGCCGAATGCCCTTTGGGCTTAGTCGATTCTGGTCGGTCATTCGATTTGGCAACTCGTTCCATCTGATCATCCTTCTCGATCGTCCCGGTTGATCGTTCTCTCGAATGATCATTCAAACGTCGGTAGTTTGGTTCGGCTCGATAGGTCCGCTTGGTCGATCGTCCAAAAGCGGGTTAGATCATCTCGGTCGGTTGTTGGCCGAATCTTCCAGCTCGGCTGACTACCCCGTTCGGTTGGTCATCCAACGCGGTCGATCACCCTCTCGTTACGATGTGTTAAATGTTGGCCTGGTTTTTATGTCGAGCTCGTGCCGCATTGGTAACTGGGGTCTTTGATGTGCTTCGTTTTTTAGCCAAACGCTCTTTTGCCGAATCTTTCAGATTTAGGGATAATTCAACTCCGGCCAGCAATTCAAGGGATCGCTGAAAGGCACACGTGTAACCTCCTTTTTAGAAAACGAGATTTTCTGAATTTCCTTAGAAAATCACAAACGCCTCGGGTAAAGTCCACTGAATAATTCCAATTGTAATTTCCTCCGGTTCTTGTTCGTATGATTCGTTCTCATCTCTAAGAGGGGTAGGCGAGGCATCCCACACGTAACTTTTCAACGTGAGTGTCTTCCTCGGTTTCCGGCGCTTGGGCCTCCGGTAGTCTTTGAAGCCCAGCTCTTCATCGGACTCCACTTCTGTTACCCGCCCGTTCCTGTAATCGCGATCAAGAAAAGCCGCCGCGCGGTTCTCTCGATCCCCACGGCCATGTTTCTTCTTTGGTTTTTTGGATTTCGTAACTCGGGCTTCCTCTAGGGTTACGGCAATAATCGGAATTGTATCCGTTGTCGGGGCCTCGAGTGCGGTTGCCGCTGAAAATTGGGCGCTGATGGTACCGGTCGCCAGATATGTCAGATTCCCGTGAACAGCGGTCATTTTCTTTGGATCTCCGACGCCGTTCTTCAGGGATTTCCCCGACGGAGGAGAGTCGGCCCATCGTGAATCCGAAGGACGGAAGCAGAGCGAGCGAACAGATTGCAGCTGCTCCCGAAGTTATTTTCGCTTCGGTCGATCGGATCTGGAAATCCAGGTGAGATTCTAGAAAGTACCATGGTTATTGGTGTTGTCCTTCCTCGCTTTTTCCTTTTTGTTCCTGAAACGCTCCTTGTTGCCTTGACTCCAGTAGATCTCGGATTTGGTAAAGTATGAATCGGTCATGGAGGTTGGTCGGGATCGGCGAACCTGCAGATCTGGATATTGGTCTTCGGCTTGGAATGGCGGGTTGCGCCCGCTAGTCCGGGGTTGTCGACCATCCTGGGTTTCTCGACCCGTATTGGTTTTACAGACCGACCTGGGTTTCCCGACTCGTATTGGTTTTGCCGACCGACCTGGGTTTCCCGACTCGGGCCTCCTAAGGATCTCATCTGCTCGGCGGATGATCTCGGCGAAGGTAACTGGACTGGTCGGTACCGAGCTGCTCACTGCTCGGCGAGTTGTTGACCCTTTCGCTTCACCGAACGGTGGAGCGACGATGGAGGAGTGGGGCCACGCGCTAATGTTTTCGGTGCAGGTGGCCCGGCTAGAGCTTAGAATCCCTTCTCCTTCTCTTCTGCGACTGGAACTCACTTCCCTGTTTCGATCCTTGTCTCTTGAACGGGGCTTCCCCTGCTAGAATTTGCCCTCTCTTTTGACTTTCTCAATCCTTGGGGCAGGCTGAGGATTTTTCTGCCCCGCCTCCCAATTTCGACAGAGTCGATCAAAGGATCCGCCATGGGAGGCGCTAGACAAGCTTTCTGACCCTGACTATCCAGGTCTTGCAGAACACTGGGTCAGTCGGTCTTCTGGTGCGGACCTCGTAGGAGAACGACGAGGACGTAGAGATCGGCAACTGATCAATAAATTTATACAAATCGTTCCCACAGACGGCGCCAATTGATAGTGCCAAAATCTGGCGTCCTCCTCGCCGGTCCTCCGAGACCTGTAGACACGAGCAAACCGTTAGAAAGGGGCCGGAGGGGTCTCCGGCGTGCCCTCTCCGACGGTCAAGTCAGATATATGGGGTAGGAGAAGAAAAGTTGAAGTGTGGCAATTAGGGTGAAATGTGATTGTATACCTTTGCTTTAGGGTTACCTGGAGCTTATATAGGTTACCAGTGAAGTCTCTTTCGCGCCTTTTTGAGATCACGTGGCTTCTCTGGCTTTCCAACTGCCTTGCGGGGGGCTTGTGTCGGCCCCGCCCCCTTGTCAGAGAGGCGCTTTTTGTTGTGACGACCCAGGAAGGTCCCGGCGCTTGCGTTATGGTCCCAAAAGGTCGGTTCCTGAGGCTGGTCTTTGGTCGGCCCGGCGGAAACACGAATTATACGGGGCTTTCCTCTGGTAGGTTGGGCCCAGCCTTGCTATGCTGGTCTTCTCTCTACTGGGCCGGACTTTTCTCGGTCGGGCTCAAATCTGACTGCCCGGTGGACTTGCCCTTGGGCCGGGCCCACGGTTGTTCTACGTCCGTATCAAGTCTAAATGACTTTTCTAACTAAGATGTAAAATGTGTTTATGGCACATGATGAACATAGTTGGTTATGACATAGAAGATTAAGACATGTTAGCATGGATTTACTTTTAAAACTTTCTAAGAAGGATTTGGTTAAGGGTTTACCCAAAAAAATTTTAGTAAAAAAATAAAATTTGTCACGTTTGTCAACTTGGAAAACAAAATAAAATATCTTTCAAAAAGAAGAAAGGAAAATTTTACCTCTAATACATTAAAATTTCTTCACATGGACTGTTTTGGACCAAACCGTGTGGCAAATCTTGGAGGGAAAGTGTACGCTTTTGTGATTGTAGATGATTTTACTCGTTTTACATGGGTTTCATTTCTTACTTACAAAAATGAAGCGTGCGCACACACGCACACACACGCACACTTTGCTAAATTATGTCATAGATTACAAAATGAAAAAGGATATGCTATATCTAGTATTAGAAGTGATCATGTTAGAGAATTTGAAAATGAAGATATATATCATTTTATGATGAACATGGTATTAAACACAACTTTTCAACACCGATAACACTGCAACAAAATGGAGTAGTTGAGTGTAAGAATATATCAATTCAAGAAATGGTTAGAACTATGTTAAATGAATATAATTTTCCTAAGTATTTTTGGGAAGAAGTCATAAACAGTGCTAGTTAAACCAACCTTAAATAAAACTTCTTATGAATTATGGATTGGGCGTAAGCCTAATATTGCATTCTTTAAATTGTTTGGATGTAAATTCTATGTGTTTAATGATAAAATCAATTTTGGAAAATTTGATGCTGAATCGGATGAAGGAATTTTTCTTGGTTACTCTATGACTAGTAAAACATATAGGATATATAATAAAAGAACTCTTGTTGTTGAAGATTCTATGCATGTGGACTTTGATGAGTCACACCCATTCTCTAAGAAAGTGGATTAATCTAATTGGTAGCGTGTCGTTCCACTATCAGGTTTATACCAAAATCTACACTAACTTTTAGCTAATGGTGAGTCAGGATCGTTCCCACGAAGAATATAAGCAAACAGATGAAATATCCTAAATTATTCAATCCTAAATATTTAAATATAATCAAAGTGAATTTTGAAATTCTTTATATTTAAAAAGAATATTTAATTAAGGAACTCTACTTCTAGTTAAATTAAACTAAGTTAACAGATAAAGAGAAAAGTTTAAATTAAAGAAAAGATCTACCTCTGGTTAGAATCCACCTCCGTTTAGTATTTTAGTTTCAATTAACTTCTTATTTTATTTAACTTTTAAAAAATTCAAATCTTACTGTGATATGACCAGTATGGAATTCAAAAAAAAATAGATTTACATGAAAACAAGGCATATTCTATCAAAGATATTGACACGGACTATCTAGAGCGTAATCCGTCTCATCAATAGCATAAAATATCTCATGTTAACAATTAAAATCTCGAATACTAAATAAGGCATACCCTATCTAAGATTATAGCACG
>JAULLD010340401.1:0-16660 GCA_035668095.1 Sarracenia minor
TGCGTTTTAATTAAGCGGGGTTAACTTAAAATTTTTACCAACAGAGAGTTTTATCCTAATTCTATAAGTAACTTAGGGCTGAATCCCAAATGCCCTTAAAAATTATCCATTCGACGATTTAAATATGATGGACAATTTCAATTAAAATTTGCGATTCTAAATAAAACATCAATGCTCTAGTAGCTCACATCAGGAACACTGCCGCTGTGTGATCATTCATTTTCTTTTGGGCATGTGAGTCGCGAGACGCTGTCATTGTGGAGATTCTTTGCTTCATCTTACGAAATCTTGTGGGCATAGGCATATAATCAGAGTACCGATCAACTTTCCACAATCGAAATGGGGAGGTGTCTAGTCTCAACCCCAAAAACTCTCCGATTTTCTCAAATTCCCAGATCAATTCCACAGTTCAATCACCCAAAACTATCTTTTCCGCCACGTTCTTCTCCGAACTATCAACTCCCGAGATGTGTCCAACATGGGTTTTGCAAGACTCGGTCCTTCTACTCCACGCCCACAGTACCATTATTGTGCGCGAAAGCTGTGTTATCTGAAATTCCCAATCAGAAAAAGCTCAAAGTTGCTGCGGAATCAACTGGGCCCATTCCATCCAATCGTCTTCTTCAAGTGGTTGAGACTGCTGCTAAAACTGGTGCCGAGGTATGCCCATTTCTATGGGATGAGCTTCCCACCATGCTCATACTCGCTTTTATCTATATCCAGTTCCTAACATTCTATTTTGTAAGTTTGGTATAAGTAGGTTCATAATAATGAGTCGAACCGTTCATTTAGTAGGTCTCATATGCAAAAATTCAACTTGGTTGGACTGGACATCAATAATTTGTGAATCTATATCAAGTTAAATCTTTGCATAGCAGATTTTTTTCTACGGCTCCTAACGGTTTCAATAATCGTCCTGGGCCTAGCTCATGTCCACAAAACTGTTGGGTTTGTGTTTTGAATTTCTAAAGTTGAAAGGAGAAAGAAGACCAGTCACTGGGTTAGACCGTCTAAGGCTCGATCAATCGGTTTGCCAAGAAACAGTAAGCAGTCAAAGATCGATTGATTAGTGAGTAAACCCCTTGGAAAGAATAAGAAAGTTGGAGATACACCAGATAGAATAAGAAAGAGACTAGTGAGTGTTGAGAGACTCAGATTTGAGACCAGAAGAATTAGAGTGCACTTTTGTACTTCATATTGTTAACTGGTAATTATTTCTCATCGCTTGTGATCGTAAATAGTCACTCGAATCACGTATATTTTCGTATTTCTGCAATTGTTTTTGTTTTTTATTTGATTTGTCAATTGAAATCTGTGTATCCACAGTCCAACCAAGTTTTTTGAATTCAGATTTCTCAAATCCCAACAGAATGCAACTGGATACTTTTTCAAAACTGTGAGTAAATTTTAACATAAAATTCCGTTAATTTATTTTTTAAGTCATTGAGGGGGTGTTTAGGAAAGATTCTATTTTTAGTTTTTTATATCCAAAAAAACTTAGTTTTTATTTTTTATTTATTTTATTACATTTCACCGTTTATAAATTACAAACTACTAGTTCTGTCAAATACTATTAACTTCTATTATAAGCTAAGATAATTCACTACAAGAAAATGTATCTACCGTGACAAAATCGATTCGTCTCCAAAAGTGGTAATTTCGTCGCTGAAACCATTGGCGACGAAATGAGCGACGAAATGTTTTCGTCGTAGTAGGTGTGCAGCCAATTCCTATTTGCGACGAAATTATTATTTTGTCGCCCAATAAAAAACATAGCGACGAAAATATTCGTCGCGTATTTAAGAAGAAAATTGTCGCCTATGTACAGAATTCGTCGTTAAATAAATTCGTCGCAAATAAATAAATAAACTTGTTACCTATGACGACAAATAAATTCGTCGCAAAAAATATCTAAAAATTAAATAAAAATTTATGGCGACGAATAAATTCGTCGCAAAAAATATCTAAAAATTAAATAGAAATTTATAGCGACAAATAAATTCGTCGCAAATGATAGTATTAACGACGAATAATTTTCATCGTTTTGAATTAGAAACTTAAGACAACGAAATAATTCGTCGTGTAATATAATATTAGCGATGAAAAATCGTTGTCGCAAAGTTTTGACGACGAATATTTTTTGTCATAGAAAGATATTACTTTTGTCGCTTAAAACTTTCATTTGTGGTATATTTCGTCGTGAAAAATACTTTTTATAAACCTGTGTACCTGTTTAACCATTTCACCTGTATAATATAAAATGTTTTTAAATTTATACATTCGTAAAACTACTTATCAATTAATAATATATCTAAATTAACTATTCAACAATATCTAGAAATATAAAAATAAATAATCCAACCTGTTTATTATATAATAAAAAACAAAACTTGTCTAACAAAATCAATTAGAGTACCTCCAACACTCAAATAAAAAATTAGTATAATTTTTTTTAAATACAAGTCTCTCATTTGTTAAAATATATTACACAAATCTTTCAAATAAAATATATTATATATTTATATTGTATTTATAAAATACAAGCCTATTAATTTGGTTGGCGCCTCTAATATATTACACAAATCCTTCCCGCCAATCCACAAACAAGGGTTTTTCGCCTCTAATTAGTTCAGAACCCGCGCCCGCGCTTTGCCCTCTGGGCTGGTTTCAGAACCCTAACCTAAAGCGCCTCCCTCTCGCTCGAGTCTCTTCCTTTCTTCCCTTTCTCCGAAGCCGAACGACTCTCTCCGATCGACTGAAGCGCCTCTCTCTCGCTCGAGTCTCTTCCTTTCTTCCCTTTCTCCGAAGGACCGAAGCCGAACGACTCTCTCCGGAGTCCAAACTCCGAATGACTGAAGCGCCTCTCTCTCGCTCGAGGTGAGTTTCAACATTCAGATCTCTATCGAAGGATGAAGATCTCCTTTTTCTCTTTCATTTTTACTCTTTAAAAAAATTAATCCATTCGTTTTGAATTCATTGAATGATCTCTTTATTTAAAAGACTTGGATCGAGGCATTGAAAATTAATCCAATTTTGGACAGCAGAGAATCCGTTTCCTACAAATTCACTCTCAGGTTGAATTTGTGCCCCCTAGATATTGGTTGGCTTGTTTGTTGTTGCCTAGGATACCTTCAAATCTTAAAAAAAAAAAAAAAAGGATTTAGTCTCTTTTATTTGGGTTCAGTCCAGCTGGTATTGAGTTGAGCATATGTGATTGGATATTTTCTCCTATGAAAATTATGCTGTTAGTTATAGAAGCTCCTACAATGTGAAATTCTCTTGCTGGACTAAAGGATGCATAGTTTTCTATCATGCCCTGTTTTTGTTTCAAAGTTAAAATGAACTTGAGTAAAGTTGAATTAACGGCTTTGTGTTGTTCATACTGAAGCTACATAACTACTATATTAAGAAGGAAGTTTTTGGTGTGAATACAAAAGGAGAAGCTGTGCACATATCCATTTGCATTAGCATTTGATTAATTTCTTGCCTGCATTTTCGACCGTTACAGTATTTATTAGTTAGCATGATACCTTAATTGGATTTTTAAAAACATTTGCATTGAAGTTAGATGCATTTTTGCATTTAAGATGGAAAGGGTATTGTCTAATCATCATGTTTTTGTTTTGGTATAGCTAAGGATACCGCAAGCCCTTTCCCCAGGCTCCAACCGGGTCAAACCAGAGAACTAATCTCACTAGAATTGCAGTCCATCCCAGACTCCACTTAGTGGGTTTCGCCTCAAAACCATATATTAAAAAATGCCTGTTCATATTCTTCCTAATTTTCATCCCTCTTGGGTTGGCAGTTGACACATTACTTGGTTGTGCAGTGCATGAAAATTTAATTAGTTTAAAAGTTAAATTACGATCCTAAGTTTGGTAGTTGTCTTATAGAAAGACATTAGAGAAATCTTGATTCTCTTGTGATTTACTACAGTGTGCGCACATTCATTGCATTGATTGTTTTATATAAAAGCTATCATTGTCTTTCGAATTCTATTATGACAAATAGCAATATATTCCTGTTGACTACTAACATCCTTTATTGGTGGCAGAAGAAATATGCATTTTTGGTATTTGAATACAATTACATTTGTTCACAAATGCAAAAAAAAAAAAAAATACTTAATGTTTTCATTGGCATGCCCTCAAAAAATTAGTAATCTACCTTTTGGAGAGGAACCAGAAAATAGCCCCGATCTTATTGCTATTGGTAGAACCACAAAATAGACCCAATCTTATTGCTATAGGTTTGGGACAAAACTGGAAGAGTTAAAAGAAGTATTCGAGGGAAAACCGTGGTAGCACATGATTACTTTGCCATTGAGCTTTATGCAAATTCAAACCCTTCCAATATGTCCAATCCAGGTACTTCATACGAGGTAAACCAGGAATCTCAACATGCATTGCCCTTGCAATATGTTTCGCAAAAGAAGAAGAAAAACATTTTCTTATGATGTGAAATGTGCTTATGCATCTCAATATTGAGGTATCCTTGAACTTTTTCAACCTACACTTAAATGGTGGGATACTCTTGTAAATAACACCTCTGTAACATAAATTAATCTTTTTTGATTAAATTTTTAGGAACAACTTAACTTACTGGAAAATGAATGAACAGATATGCATCTTGACTTTTGCTTCTATATTAAGTTAACATCACTGAATAAAGCCCTAAAGCTGAATATAATATCTGGTGCGAATGTTGACTAAAGGGGAATATGTGAGGACTAATTTATACTTCATTTTTTGCCATCTTGTTAATTTGTTATACTTTATGTTATGTTTTCTGCAATTAAAGGTTTTAAGTTTTTGCAGTTTATTGAAGATTTTGATCTAGGAGACCATAAAAAGTTGGTGATTTCTTTCTATTGTTTGATTGTATTGGTATATCCTATGGGCTTATGTGATCAATGATTTATGTGTTGTGACTTATTGAGGACTTTTATTAAATTGATAATAGGAACATTATCTGTACTAGATTCGATTTGGTTATGCTAATACGGGTTTCAGGCTTCTATATATGCGTAATACTATTCTATGCATTTAAATGTTTCCCACCCACTCACCTTCCGAACTAATTTTTTTTTGTGCTTCGCAATTGGTGATATTTTATTGGTATTAAGCACTTGCATGTGCGCGTTCCCGAAACTAGTGTATAAATATATACCTCAGTTAATCCTGTATTTTTTTTTATAAGAATCGATATTATCTTTATAAGGCTCCTCCTCTAAATAAAATTCAATGGAATCTAGAGAGACCATGTCTTCATCCATAGGATCCCAAGTGCCTGGATCAGTCAAAAGTTCGATTCTGTCTCAACTATTCGTTTTCAAATGATATCGACACTGTTCACAAATATTCATTTTTGAGAGCTTCCTTTAGATTTTTTGAAATTACATTGCCCTCCCTTGTCAACATGGTTGATAGAATCGTACGATTCACGATTCACGATTCAATTCATACGATTCGATACGAGTTTCAGGCTACGTGATACGATTCATAACTTTGAATCGGAAGTCATTTGAATCTTATGATTCACGATTCAATTTATTCGAATCACGAGTCGATTTATACGATTTTTGCGATTCAGGCCAATCTTTTTCCTTTTTTTTTGAAGCAAACTTTAAATGACACTGTTTAAGTCAATGATGATAACTCAACACAATTTTTTTCTTTTTTATCATGATAACCCATTTCTTAGGAAGGTATCAAGCACTCTTATCCATCCGTTATAAAAGATTAAGTAATCTTATGCTTAGTCATCTGGATATGCTTATTGTTGTTTATTTTGGATAATTTACTATATGCTAGTCATTTTTATGTTTTTTTTCACTCCTCAAATTTTAAATTTTGAAAATTTGAAATTTTAGATTTTTTATTAGGATGTATGAAATTTATTTATACATACATATATGTATGTATTTCCACATATATTGTTGTTGAGCAATCATTTAGAATGATAGAGAGCAAACCCCAGCTTATACTGTCTTCATCTTATTTTATCTTAAAACTTTTGCCTTATTTTTAACATTTTTTAACGAGTAATAAATACTACATACCCATAAAACCAACTTATAATTTTGTTGCAATTTAAAATAATTGGTTATAGATCCATTTAATACATGATTAATGGTTTTCATTTTAATCATGACATTGTATTAATGATCAGACATGGACAAGAGTTGGATGACACTTTGCAAGACTGTTGATGGTAAAATGAGTCGGCCGTATTTTGATGGGGTGATTTCATTTATTCATTTTGCAATGGCAGTTCTAGATCATGAATGTAAAATTCGATGCCCATGTATAAAGTGTGTGAACTATTATCGGCAATATCCTCAAGATGTGAAAATTCATTTGCTCCAATATGGGATTATGCAAACTTACACTACGTGGCATGCACACGGAGAATCACGGGTATCGAGTGAGGCTCATCACCATGAAATGGAAAACAATCATGATGAGGATCTGGGTGGTATTGATGCCTTAGTGGAAGACCGAATTCAGGGGGAATCAACCGATACTACCCAGCGGGACGAAGTCCGAAACTTTGATAAATTGTTGAATGATGCCAAACGTGAGGTATACCCAGGTTGCACAGACTATACTCTATTAAAGTTCGTCATTGAGATTTTTAATTTAAAGGTTACCAACCATTGGAGCAATAAGTCAGTTGATATGTTGCTTAAGTTTTTAAGAAAACTTTTGCCGAAAGATAATTTGGTGCCACAGTCTTGTTATGAAGCCAAGAGGATACTACGTGACTTGGGGATGTCATACGAGTTTATTGATGCATGTATAAATGATTGTGCACTCTTTTGGAAGGAAAATGCAAACCTTAATAAGTGTCCGAAGTGTAAGACATCCAGATACAAAATAAATCATGGCAGGGGAAAAAAAATTGCCCAGAAGGTCTTGCGTTACTTCCCATTGACACCGAGGTTGAGAAGATTATACATGTCAAAGAAAATAGCTAATGATATGAGATGGCACATGGATAAACGTGTTGAAGACGGAACATTGAGACATCCAGCGGATAGTGACGAGTGGAAGGAATTCGATTTGCAACATGCTAATTTTGCCTTAGAGTCTCGAAATGTGAGGCTTGGGTTGGCCACTGATGGGTTTAACCCTTTTGGGAACATGAACAACTCATACAGTATGTGGCCTATAATACTCATTCCCTATAACCTGCCACCCTGGTTGGTTATGAAGGAACAATATTTCATGTTGTCATTACTCATTCCAGGAGAGGCGCAACCAGGGATTGATATTGATGTGTACATGAGACCGCTGGTGGATGAGTTGAAGGAATTGTGGCAAACTGGTGTATTAACTTATGATGCCTCGAGTGGTGAGACATTTTCGATGCATGCAGCTTTGTTGTGGACAATACATGATTGGCCTGCATTTGGAGACCTGTCTGGGTGGAGAACAAAGGGTCATTATGCTTGTTACACTTGCAATGATAAACCATATTTTCAATCGTTGCGAAGTAAGACAGCGTACACTAACCATCGATGCTACTTGCCCGAGGACCACCCAGAACGGAGGAAGAGTAAGGCCTATAATGGTAAGCATGAGAGACGGAAGAGATCTTTAGAGTTACCAGAGGAAGCGATGCAACTACAGCTGGATAATATAACAGGTGTGACATTGGGAAAAGATCCAAGCAACAAGAAAAGACCCCGTCATGCACCTAATTGGACAAAGGTAAGCATTTTGTATGAGCTACCATATTGGAAGAAACGAAGGCTGAAGCACAACATTGATGTCATGCACGTGGAGAAGAATTTTAGTGAAAATGTCTTTGGAACTATGTTGGGTATTGATGGGAAGAACAAGGACACTGACAAGGCACGGATGGATTTAGAAGATATGGGCATAAGGAAAGAGTTGTGGCTAACACAATGTCCAAACGGATCATATGTCAAGCCTCGGGCAAGCTTCTCATTGACCCATCAAGAGAGAGAAGGTTTCTTTGAATTCTTAAAATCAGTTAAGTATCCAGATGGTTATGCGGCGAATATCTCGAGGTCAGTGAATACAAGAAATGGTAGATTAGCAGGCTTGAAAAGTCACGATTACCATGTGCTCATACAACGAATTCTTCCTATTGGGATGCGTGGTTATGTAGATAAGGAGATTAGTGAAACATTATTTGAATTGGGTAACTTTTTCCAAGACTTGTGCTCTAAGATATTGAGGCGGAGTGAACTAGAGAAGCTAGAGGAATGTATAATTTACATTTTATGCAAGCTCGAGAAGATATTTCCTCCGGCCTTCTTCGATGTGATGGTCCACTTAGCTGTTCACTTACCTCGTGAGGCCATACTTGGAGGACCGGTGCAATACAGGTGGATGTATCCGATTGAAAGGTAATTGTTACAATCCTATTTGTTAGCTTAAAATTAATTGTGTTTCATCTATACCTTTACGCCTAAATGAGTTTACCTTGAAGGTTTCTTGGAGCTTTGAAAAGGTTTGTTTCCAATCGAGCGCGACCAGAGGGTTCAATCGCTGAGGCATATATTGTAAAGGAATGTATCACTTTTTGCTCAATGTATCTTGATGGGAGCGAAACTATGCATAATCGCACAGAACGCAACGAAGATCGTGGTGATCAACGCATGAAGGGGTTGACAGTTTTCACCGGAACAGCCCGCCCTATTGGGCTAGTAACAAGGGATGGTGAGATGTCTCGAGAATTTCGTGATGCTGCTCATTGGTTCTTGTTGTACAATAGCCCTGAGTTAGAGAAGTACCTAGAGTATGTGTTTCAATTGGTTAGGTGTACAATTAATTTTATTTATGTTTTAGTGAAGCATAATAATTCTATGCCTCCTATAACATACTACACATTGTTTTTTGAATAGGGAACACAAAAATCTATTACATAGTGCAACTGGACAAGATATAACCCAGAGACAACGACAAGAATTTCCCAAGTGGTTCAAAGATCGTGTAAGGCATTTCCATCTTCTGCAATGTTATAATTCTTAAATAAACTTAGATGAATTAATACTATTATATACAATTCAATTATCGTGTATTGCATGTGGTTGCAGATAAATAGATTGAGGGTTGACGAGTCACCAGAGGCAACTGAAGAATTGTGGTCTTTAGCGAATGGTCCCAATCTTCTAATAAAAGAGTACTCAGGTTGCATAATAAATGGCATAAGGTTCCACACCAGGGAACTAAACAGTAAGCGTACAAGTCAAAATAGTGGTGTGCTTGTAGAAGGGGATCATGAGGGAGAGATGCACGAGTTCTATGGTCACTTGTCTAATGTTTGGGAATTCGAGTACATGTACAATCATACAGTGGTATTGTTTCAATGTGAATGGTATGACACTGGCAATACTAGTAGAAAGAGGACAATACGAGCTGAAAAATACTGCACAAGTATTGATGTCACGAGCCGGTGGTATCAATCTGATCCTTTTATATTGCCCAATCAAGCTAAACAAGTCTTCTACCTAAATGATACCAAATGGGGAGAACCATGGAAAGTAATCCAACGCGTCCATCATAGGGGTGTGTTTGATGTACCAGAGACAGTTGATGGAGAACCATTAGATTCACCCGAAAATATTGATGCATTTCAACAAGAAAACATTACCAATGTTGTTTCAATTGAAATTGGAGATAATATAACATATCATAGGGATGGTGTTGAAGACCATGCTACAATAGTAATTGGGTCATCGACAAATGTTGAAGGTGATAATAGTGATTGCGAAGAAGATGGAGAACGTCATGACATACCTGACGTTGTGATAGATGTTGATATGGATTACGATAATATGTAATGTTTTAAATGTCTTGTATGCGAAGGAATGTTCAGAATTTATGAAATGAAAAGTTTGCATCTTTTTGTTAATTTATGTTTAATGGTTGTAAAATAAATGTTATACATCTTTTATCAATTAGTGAAATTACTGTTTTATGCTAATTTGTGCTATATAGTTGTGAAAATGGGCAAAGGTGGAAGACAATGGCTCAGACCTGGTGATCTAAGTGAGTATGAGAGGGAAAGAATTAGAAGAATCAAGGAGAATAATGATAAATTAAATTCTCTACAGTTAAAGAATATAGCCGCATCAGTGTTCGGTTCAGTTCAGCCCAAACATGCAAGTGAGAAAGGCAAGCGTAAACGAGTTGACGTAGATGACGATGATTATATGCAGCCAAACAGTAAGGACCATAGTGATGATGAGTTCTCTGATTCTTTTGAGCACGAGGTACGTAATATATACATGTACACTTAACATGATGAGTTTCAGAATAATTTATGTTTTTTTCTATCATTGTATTC
Source organism: Sarracenia minor (assembly GCA_035668095.1). Lineage (NCBI taxonomy): Eukaryota > Viridiplantae > Streptophyta > Magnoliopsida > Ericales > Sarraceniaceae > Sarracenia > Sarracenia minor. The sequence goes on from JAULLD010340401.1 coordinate 10,324, forward strand.
ACATATGTATATATTATTATGATGAATATCTTATTTATGTTAAAACAGGTCACAAATATGCCACCAACTCGCCGTCAACTTTTTAATAGGGAAAGCTCATCATCTGTTGATATATGCCCTCAATCCAATCCACCTACCGAGGTAAATGTTGAGGCCCAAGCCAGTTTGACTACATCAGCAAGCATTGGTAAGAAATTGCTCCTATTTTTTTTATCAGCAAAGGAAAAATATTTTGATCAACTAGAATAAGCTAAAATGTAGAGAGATTGGAGTTTGTGCAATTCAAAATTTTAAAGAAATGTGCCCTGTTGATCAACTGGAGATTGGAAATGAGGGTGGTGGGGGCAGAGAAGTTTGGGTGGCAGTGAAGATTGGCCCGGATGGGGAGGGGAAGAGGGTGTGTGGGGGAGAAGGGTGAACGAGGGGGTAGGGCAGGTGGCTGATGGCGGTTACATTTGTTTTTTAGGGCAATAGGTTGTTAGGATGAAGAAGAAAAGAGAAGGTCACCTGTCCTGCATTAAAATTTGACTTTGACCTGATCTTTTTATCCTTCCATTGCTACAAATATAAAGGTGTGCACCAAAAAATCCGTTAACTTGGAAGGAATTTTTAATGATAGGGGGTAAACTCTAAGATGGCGGCCTAAAACCACGTGAATGTAGTTTACATATATTAAAAAGTCAAGGAGCCAAAGTGGTCTAGGCCAAACTAGGGCTCTGTTCGGTTGTTAGAAAAATCTGACAGGAAAGTGATTCATGTGAAAAGTGAAAGAAAGGAAAAGAAAGGAAAAAAAGAAATAGAAAGAAATTAGTCTTTGCTACCTATTTAGTTTGCAAGAAAGTTAATAAATATTCAGTTTTTAACTTTCTCGCGATGCATAATCTTATACCTTTTATGTGATTTGTTTTATGGGAAATGTTTTCTGCTAGACAAATGTTATCCTCAGACTCACATTTTCCCGCAATAACTGAACACGCATGAGGAATGGCTACCAGTTTAGGATCAAGTCCAGATGTAAGAACATAATCAGGATATCCAGGAAGAGTAAAATCAAGATATAGATCCTCAATTGTTGTATTCCGGAAGCATGAGTCTAACTTTAACGTAGAGTTTTCTCTACAAACAGATTCAAAAAATCGTTTTCTTTCAACAACAGCCTGGAATTCTAACACCACGAGCTACGACCGCCACCACCATGCACTGGAATGGCCTCCGCAACACCACCTAATGCCAACACCAGCACCGCAGGACCATACTCCACGCTTCAACAACAACTACCACAGCAAACACCATTGCATGGTTTTGCCAATTCGCCATTGCCATCCATCCCTAGGACCTCTCTCTCTTGTTTGGTTGACTTTATCTTTTACTGATTATTTTGCTGGTTTTAAGCATTATGCCTTTTGATCGTTGATTTTAGGATGTATAAATTTTTGCAATCATTCCCCTCTTGGAAATCAGTTTGCCTCTAAATTAATCTCTTGGCAATTTTGATCTGCTTTTCCTTGAGCACGGAGACAGCATTCTTGGGCTGTTTTTGAGTTGTATCCTCTTATTTTCTCTGTTTTTAGTAATTACTGTATGGACAAAGTTTATACTAAGTTATTTTTTAAACCTTCACTTTTTGCCTGTGTGTCTGTGTCTGGGCAAGTTTCAATTTTTTGACCTCTTATTTGTTTGTTAACATCTTTTAACTTGAGGCTTTGAATTTTGACATTTTAGATTGTATTTCTGTGATAGCTTTCTTTTATGCTGCGGATGTCAATTCGATATGGGGATAGTGTGTGGTATTTGTTTTATTTTTGGGTATCAATTTTTGTGAATAATGTTGTTTCATTTCCTTTTGTTTCTTTGGAATTTTTGTCCTCCTTCCCTATTGTGGTATTCCTTTTTTAATATTTTACATTTTGTTGTTGATAAAAAATAGCTTTCTTTTGTGTGCTGTTAATCAAATATTTACCGTAATGTTGTTCCTTGTCAAGCCGAAAGAAGATCCCTCAATAACATTAGGAGAGGAATTAAACGTACTATCCTTGATGACATAAAAATGTGAATTATCCAAATATTTACATTAATGATATTCTTTGTCAAAGTTGAAAGAACATCCCTCTACAACATTAGATCAGGAACTTAAAGCAATATCCTTCATGAAATAAATAAATTAAAAAAGGAACAACAAAACAAACAACAACTGTGCGTCATCGATGGAGGCTAAATGAGAGTGATAGATAAAAAGATGGTATTGCAGAAGAATGTAATGTCCCCACTAGCATAATAACTAGAGTAAATTATATGAGGGAATACTCGTATAATAGTAGTGTAGCCTACAACCATTCAAAATATGTAGTATGAATTCTTTGTACCCAAAATGTCTGACAAAATTTTCTTCTTATAGTTTAGATGAGTTGTAATTTAGTTTTTACTTTTGTCATATTCATGTTGTGTGGGCAAATTTTGAGAAGTGCACTCCCTCAGAATTACTCTCTGGTAACTGGTTTGCTTACAAAAATTGCCTTGCACTTGCAGAAGGTGTGAAATGCAACTGAGTTATAAATAGATTTTCAAGCCTTTAGAGCAATGGGCAGTTTTGATGATTAATTACATTTGGAGATTGTTGTCTTTCAAAAATTCTAGTATTTGATAGAATAACGAACACTTCGGTGCCTTTAATCTTAACATTTGTGGAGAATCTACACTCTTCATTGCATCAAGGAATTTGGAATCAATTTTCAAATAGTTGACCTTTGAAATCAATTTTTATGCTAATCTTGTAGCACACTTTCAATTAGTTGAGGTGGCTTCTGTCGTTTGACAGCTTAACAGGGTGAGGAGGTTAAAGAGTCACACAAGTAAACCTAATATCATGGTTGCCCAATGGATGGCCTCTTCCTACAATTGTTTGGCTCCCATGGGGGATCTTCTTCTATGATTCGGGCATATGAAAGAAGTCATGTACTCCAGGTCGTTCAATTCAATTAAGTGTGGAGTTGAGATGAGTTAATAAAAATGGGATTTTTATGTTTGTTTTGAATGATGTTTGGGCTATGGCACCAGAAGCCGTATATATTAGTACAGGGTATGTCATATGTTTGGTGGAGAATACTCATAAAATAGGTCAATATTTAAATGAAATAAACTTATGGAGCTATTGTGTATATATCGTAGAACTATTCATATCTTAGAAAGTGACTATTTTATATTTTTATTCACTTATCAAAAAGTTATATATATTTATTGTAGAACTGCTTCATAAAATAATAGTTTGGTCCCTATCAGAAACTGTCCTTTCTTAGTCCTTTCGTAGTCCTTATATTTTTATTCCTTTCTTAGTCCTTATAACCTAAAATGGATGACATATACTTCCTTTTTCTTAATGAAAATTGAGTTTGTTCTATATGTTTCTTATATGGAAAGGGTATTGTCTTATTTGTCTCTAGCTGTTTTGAACCTGTAACTTGCAAGTCATATCATCAACTATTGTGTGTATTATGTGTTTCGTGTACATCTGAATTTGACAGTTTTATTGTTCAACAAATAGCAGGTTCAATTATTTTCATGCCTTGTTTGATTACTACTATGGTACTACATTAGGATCTCAACAACCTTTTTACCTTCTTTTCATTTTCCTAAGAAAAATTATGAGCAACAGATTAATGTCTTTTTTTCCCAATTTAAGTGAAGTTGTAAACCACTTCCCCCATTAATGTGTTCCTAATTTTTTCCCCTCTTCTCGCTGTCTAAAAGGCAAAACGGAATGTTATCACTTAATGTCTCGAAAGCAAGAGTGTAGTTACTTTTGTTGTTCATATATTCAAACCTTCTTTCCCATCTTCTAGGAGTATAAACGGCCATGTTTGTTACATTGTAAATCTTCTAAAGACCTTAATAGAATGGAGTGAGCTCAAGAGGCCCAAGTAGTTGTAGTTTGATAAATTTGTCATTTCAAGCTCTCTCTCTCACACACACACACACATTCCCTTCGGTCCTTTGTTGTAATTCTCTTTGGTCTTGTTGGTCATAGTATATGTTTTTGAGTTATCCATGCAGTGGAAGGTTTGCCTTTGCTCACTTAAAGCCCCAATTCTACAAAGTGAGCTCATTATTTTCCTAGACATGACATAACGAACCATCTTGGAAATCATAGCCTTAATTTTTTTTTGTTTTGAATTAAATATGCTTCCTTGTTTTATCCTGTTGCGCCTATCAGTTGCCTTCATGGCAGGAGAGGGCATGTAATACACATTCACATGTATTTTGGGAGTTTCATTTCACTAGACCTCTTTGGCAAAAATTTCTACGCAGGGGCAGAGCCACACTTTTTGGTTACAGAGGGTGCAAATATCTAAAGCTTTAAGTTTATAGTTTATTATATGATTACCTTTAAAAAAAATTAAAACTGAAGTGTTATTTAAAATATTCTTATTTATTGAAAATATAATTTTAATTTATAATTAATCACAATGACTTTTATATTTCAAAAAATACATGGTAGTGTTATTGAGTTCAGCTTTCCTCCATTTTTTCCATTTTTTAGAGGATTGAAGAGGCCTCCATTCCTCTCTATGGTACAGCTACATCAATTACTATAATAACTATCCATCTAGGCCTCTTTGCTACGTTTGGTACGGATAATACTCTAGTTTGCTTATATTCCCTCATATAATTTACTTTAACTGTCCTTTTTTATTAGCATCCGAAAATAGGCATACTCGTGGCCCAACACGTGGTATTGAGGTTTCCAAGCTTGTAGAGAACGGAATAAAGCTGTCAGTACCTATTCCAGCACTGTTTCGTGCTCCTGTTGGACCACATGCTAATAAACTTGCATCTAAAATTGGTGTCGAGGTTCGAACAAATACACCAAATTTAGCCGTTCGCAAATGGAAGGAAGTGGATGACACAGTGAAAGGTCCAATGTTGCAACGCTTGATGGTAATACAATGTTGCGTCTAAAACTACAAAATAATATTGTTTTCCATGATTAACATTACTTGTCGATTATATTTTGCAGGATCAGTTTGACCTACAGGGTGATCCAATTGATATACATAAAGCATTGGTCACGAAGTGTGGTCGAAGACTAAGTGACTTCACATGCAAGTTGCATCGAAAGTTCAAAATGCTTGTGCAGGAAAAAGGAGAGCAGTATGCCCGAAGCCACCCGCCGAGAGGTGTTGATACCAACCAGTGGATAGATCTAATTGAGAAGAAGTGGAACAATGAGAAATTTAAGGTAAGTTAAAGATATTTATGTTTTTTTATTGTTTATTATTAAATTATGTTAACTACATTATGTCTTATTATTTTCCTATCGATTTTTACTACTTATAGAAACAATCAGAAGTTAACACCGCAAATAGAGCAGAAGTGAAAATTAAACACAGATGTGGTTCAAAATCAATTCCAGTCAGGGTTGATAGTGCGGTACGTCTTCTTAAATTATTTATATTGAAGACATTGACAAAAATGCCAATTAAGCGTTTTGTTCAAGATTGAATAATTAATGTCTCAGGCACAATCCAATGGGGGTAAATTACCTGACTTACCGGAGATATACAAGTCAACCCACTTCAATGAAAGCACTCAGGAATGGATTTCACCAGAATCCCAGAATAATTATGTAAACATCTTATGCATTATCTAAGTTTGCTAAATTGCACATATTATGCATTCTTAATGTAAATTTTTTGAAACTTGTAGGAGAAAATGATACAAATTCAGGCAGAACATTGCTCTCAACCTGGTGCTATACCATTGAGCCCAGAAGAGCTGTCAAAAAAGGTGCTCAAGCCAAGGTCGGGCTACGTGAAAGGACTTGGCATGAGACCTTCCTCCTTTCATAGGAATACTACTACATCTATCGAGAAAAATGAGTATGTGAGGCATCTTGAGATGCAGATAGTAGAGCTTCAACAAGCGAAAAAGCAACAAGAGGAGATGACAGCGAGTATGATGGAATTTTTGAAGACACAGGGATTCAAAGGTCATTTTGAGAGTGAAGATTATTCATCTACTAGTGGAGACTCTACCTGGTTAGTCGTTTTATATACCTAATTTTGCATAATAATTATTTTTTTAAGTCACTATTAAACATGTTATAACAGTCTAACATAAATGAATAGTTAATTATACACAATAATTTATAACTGTTGTACCCTACTTTTACTCTGCTTGGCCCTTTTGGGTTTGATGATACACCTTGAATGGCTGCATCATGATACATTTGTTTCCCTTGGACTTGCAAACATCCGTTGCATATGTGTTCTGATTTGTTTGAGCTTGCCCATGTTTGTCTAGACATGTTTGGGTGATTTTCCTTGACAAGATTCATTAGTAA
>JAULLD010340402.1:0-11045 GCA_035668095.1 Sarracenia minor
CCAAAAAATCCTCTTTCCTTTTAAATAAATTATTAAAAAGGACCGGGTCGTTACAACATATCTCACTAAAAAAATGATTTTGTCCCCGAAATCACTGCACCATTGAACATGATACTCAGAAGCAGCAGATAACCCAGCTGACTGCAAACTCTACCCAAAATTCAATGACTCCAAATCATATACGATGAAGACTGGAACTATAACCAACAGATGATCTCATTGATATACGACAATCCCAAACAGTATGTCATAACCACTCCTACCAGAAGGTCTCCTCGGTTAACCACTAATCCGTAACATGGCTATATAAGCTCACTGATATGCGAGGTAACATATCGCACTAGAAATAACTCTTCGTGCACTGGTACTCGGTCATGGTTTCCATTCCTCTTTGGGTAACTCTACAAATTCGATAGACATAACCAAGATCATTCTTCATGTAGACAAATAGTCACAAGCCTTATCCCGTCGTTCTCTATCATGTTCATCAAGTCGAAGATCCTTTAGAATGTCCTTCAAATGTCCTGAGCAATTGTCGTCTTCTTCCAAATATCAACCAGATCCCCAAAATCCAAATGTGTTTGATTGCACCAAACTGATATGCATTTAACATACCCACGTCCAGCTGATCCACATCAATTGTCCTGTACCACATCGTCTAATATCCCACTAAGGAATTTCCATCACGTTAAGATTACTTTACCAAACTGAAAGTGCTTCATCAAACTGGCAAGGCTCTGACACCCTGCGAGTGTTCCAATGATCTGACAAAAATATTTTAGCAGACTGATAATACTCCACTAAACTGAGAGTACTTTATCAAAATGGAAATTGCTTCGACAAACTAATCGGTCACTGCACAACACACCAAATCTGTAGTGAAGTATTAAGAATACTCACGGTTCACCTCTCGTATAGACCTTTACACTTTATAAGCAGCAAGTTTCCCGGCATCACATGTAGCTTATAGAAACCACCCGAGATCGTAGACCAACAACCAACAATAGTATGTAATTCCCACATAAGATCCTGTATCGACATCAAACCCAATAATGTGTTTCCCTCACACGCTGAAGGTTGACCCAAGCTGAGTCCACAACGAACTTCTCTTATCTCACACCTCGAAGGAACCTACAAAAGAACTTCTCATAGCTTGGAACTAAAAACAAAGAGATGTGACTACCGCATCACTGTCTCAACTCTGAACTTTATCCTCTGCCAAGAGAAAACTGCACTACCCACGTGCCGACCCAATATAACTGTAGTCCATCTGATCCCAATCATACTAACCGCACTGTCAATGTGTCGTCAAACCCCATCTCCCGATACGGGTTAAAAGATCTCTGATACTCTATCTCTTCGTTGTCCAGGTCAGTGATCACAACAGACAATCTTCTTAGTAGAACAACATTGGTAACACGGTAATCATCCAACTTAATGACATCCTAATGGGCCAAAGGAGTAACCACCTAGTCCAACTTCGAAGCCTCTTTCACCAGGTTCTTGTCACCAAGGGGTTTCTTAGGTGAATCCACAATCGCGGAAGGTAACACCAGACTTCCTTACCAAGGAACCAAAACAACTCATCAAAGAGAAGCCAAGCCGTATAATGGCCACTACACATCTACAAAGCCAACAAACCCACCTACCTCTTGCCGATCCTCATAACCGACATGCATCATTCATACTCAAACAAAGGTGTTCCTCAAACATATACTCTCAGCACATCACACAGATGTGAAATAGGATGCTAACGACAACATAACGTCCTCCTAGCCACTAAGGGTAACTCACTCCCAAAAGGAGGAAACTCTGAAACAATGTATTTATCTCTTACGGTCACATCACATCATCATCACGCTCCCATCCATTATGCTCCCATCCACATTCCATTATGCGAAGCGTTCCCGTCCATGCACACTCGATAGTACATGGCTCACGACACAAAGACAAGGCATACGAACGCATGGCTCATGACATAGCACGACTCACGACGTGCTAACCACCATCTCAACACAAGCCACCCTGGAAAACATTGAATGCAAAGGCATACACACTTTCAGAGACTCGTCCTATTCATACTCTCATAGGTAAGATAATTGGCTATCTGAGAAATAATAAATGTGCCATAAAGCAAATAAATGCCTATACATGTAAGCATGCCAACAAGTTATCTGAGAGATAATGAATCTACTATGAAACATATCAACATGCATATACACAAGCATGTAACAACTCATCACATAATGAGGGAGGGCTAATTGGAATGATACCTCAATCCGAACAACTCGTTTGGATTTCTGATCAGAATGAGCGTTCATGAGGCACCTTTCTAACCAAATCCCCAAAGTAGTTAACCAGACGCCAAGACCAGTAATATCATTCTCAAAGTTCTACCTCCATACCCACATAATCACGTAACCACACAGCATGCACAAGTCATTTCTTGTCATAAGACAAGCATACTAGCATACTCGTATCATGGATGCAACATGCAAGTCAACTCTCTCGGCGTAACACACATCCCTTCCCAGGGCTCAAAGGTATTCGAACCTAGAGCTCTGATACCATGTTGTAACACCTCGACCCGGAGACGTTAAAGAAATACGAACACCGTGAAGCACCCGATCAAAACCCTTTTAATTGTAAAAACATTTATCGAAAACCGAAACTCAAGTCGAATATTTCTTTCTTAAAATGTTGCTTAAAACGATAAAACACTTTTCTTTAAAGAAAACTGAAAAGGTTTGAAAAATATTCTAACTCTTTTTGAAAAAATTTGATAGAGTTTTTCTTGTTTTTGGACTATCCCGAAACGGGCAATGTTAGCAAAAATTTGTAAACAAGAAAACAACAACCCAACAACAATATAAGCCAATCCAAGGCATGAACAACAAACAGCTAAGCCCATCCAAGGCATCTAACAACAACAATATAAGCCCATCCAAGGCGTAAATAAGTTACTCTAAACCAGAAAGGAAAGCAATGCTAATATCCTGACGAGATCTCACATGCATACAACATAATGAAAGATGGCCTTATGACCGTACAGTTATCCATCTATAGAAACAGAGAGACAAACTGATATACATAAAAGAGCATAAACTAAAGTTTCTATCCAGCTTCAGCTGCATCCATCATCAACCTGCAATACTTCTCCGAGATTACTTGTGTTGTCAGAGACAACGTGAGCCACAGGCTCGTAGGAAACAAACTATGTAAGACCTGAACATGCTTTATGAGGATGACATGCGATATGTACATAGGTTTTAACCGAAACTAGTAAAACGTAATTTTTATCTTTTAACAAGACAGATTATCGCATTGTCATAGTAACTGAAAAACACTTTACATCACAAACTTAAACAATTATATCACAAGCGTAGAACATGACGACAAGTCTAAGTAGCTCATATACCAAGATAAACAGTCCAAATGATATACCCAAACAAAATATCAAGTTAGCAACAAATAAGATATACATAACGATGATATCTTATATGAACATGACATCCGCTCTCAGGATATCGAAACCGACAATGTGATATAACAACATATAAGGGTGAGAAGCTCTCGAACCCAATCCCATAAACCACATAAAGTTAGCAGTCGATATCCCATAAACCGTTGTTTCATCAATAACGTAGGACTAGGAGGCAAATGTGTCCCTTTTCCAACAAGATAGACATGAAGGAATGAACAACCAAATGGAGTTCAGTTGAAACCAAGTAAAGATACAATTAACTCTAAAAGCTAACAGTTTATATCATAAGTCCAAACACCAACTGAACTATATACGAGTGTCAAGGCAATAAATCACCCAATAATATATATATATATATGTCTAGTCTCATACTTCAACATATAAGCATTATAGGACTCGTACGAACTATAAGTTAAGATTACTTAACTATCCAAGTTTGCATAATCGAGTTTTCAAAGAAAGCACTGACAAGAACTACACATGCCTTATGAGAATGGTATGCAATAAACAAGTAAAGTCAACAGTAACTACCATCCAAGCAAACAAGCACAACAACAGAACCACCTCCTAAACTAAGATATTGCATAACCATAGTTTAAGGAAAATCTAGAATCAATAGATTTACATCCCAGAATGATTATAGGTTACGTTTCATATCATAACTTATAATCATTATAGGATTTGATCCTAACATTAGTTAGATGACTTAACTAATAAACACTACAAAGTTCTTAACAACAAATAGTTAGAACAGTAGACAATGCAAGGAAAATAGTATAGTTTTCAATATAAATGGAATCATGTAAGTGCAGAGGAGAATATGAAACAGGTATAACCCACACCTATCGTCTCACCTAGCTACCTCAAAGCACCTACTCCAACATCTCTAACCCCCACTCCCAGCCACAACCAAAGCAACAGATCTCTAGGCCACCTCTCAAAGGTACCGAGATTAGATATCCAGGTGATATCATAGGCACCGAGATTAGGTGGTTGCCAATAATGGGAATCAAACCAAAAGATAGCCAATCACAGGCACAACCACAATCATGGCAACAAACCTCCAGGTCACCTCTTAAAGGTATCGAGATCAGATCTCCAGGTGATATCATAGGCACCGAGATTAGGTGGTCGTCTATAACAGGCATCAGACCAAGAATAGCTAATCATAGACATTGGATCCTCCAGATGAAACCGAAAACATCCACATCTCTCTCATCATAACCCCTCACAATAACACTACTATAACAGGTAATGTAATGGGATAACAATCAGCAGTATAACAACCAAAATTGCAATAGAAATCATGGTACCTCATAATAACCAAATGTATATGAAACCATAGGTGCTACCACAAGCACGAGCATATAACATGGATTAAGAAGCTACGATCACTATCATTGACACAACGTATCTAATGATATTATAATAACAACTAGCGGTATAACAATTAAACTGCATATAAGATTCTCATGCTATAAAGCTAAGAGTTCAACTATAACTATCAATGATATCATGATAACCAGCAATGACATAACAATATCAATGCTATACAAGCACGAAGAGAGAATAAACCATAGTTACATTTTTATAAGAATTCCATAAACATGGACATACTACAACGTTCTCATAAACAGAGCAACTAGCAATATCTCAAGAGTCACAACTCTGGACCCGTCAGAATGGAATTATCATCAAGACCTGCATTGTACCCGTTCTAAGCATACTTCATGCAAATCAAGTTCTAATGAGATACAAATCTCATAATCATGCCAGAGATGCAAGATAACTAAATAAGTCTCCGAAACAATATGTGTTGGTTCTTGCAAACCACAACTAAAGCTATAAAAGCACCCTTTAAGCATAAATATGCAAAAAAAAAAAGCCATGCATATAACACGAAAAGTTCTAGAGTAGGTTGCTCCCAACCTTACAACTGAGACAATACCAAGAAACGAAGTCTAATCCATCACCGTCCTGAACCAACCCCGAAAGTGCATCCAATTGCCAAAAATTAAATTATCAACTTGCGTATTAATTAACGGGGATAAAATCCGCATATCAAAAAATTATCAAATTTTAAACACAGGCTATATTCGATGCCATTATCACAGAATTGGAACCAATTTCACGAAAATATCCCAAAAGGCCGAAACCCCCAAATCAATCCCAAATCCAATCCAAAAATCATAGTTTTCCCAAAACTAAAATTGATCTCACAAAGATCATTCTATCAAGCTTAGATACTTAGATCTTGGTCCAATTTCATGAATTAATAGCTAAAAGAATGACCAAGAGCTCAAACACCCAAGAAAACCCCTGTCGGGTTCGGCCAAGCCCTAGGTTCCTATCATCGCAAAAACTTCGACAATAACACAATCTAAATTAGTAGAAATGTTGAGGAGACCCTGAATCTTACCTTTGTCAAAGAAATCAGAAGATAACAACTCGAATCGATACAAAAATTGACCTCTGAAGTTCGCGGGTACGCGCGGCTTCGCCCCTGTTTGACGCCTTTGTTTCTCTCTCTTTCTTCTCCATTTCTTACAGTCGTCGGTGGCATGGGGCTTGACGGAGTGGTGCGGAGGCCTCCCCCTTCTTTCTTATTCCTGGTCGTCCCTCTCCCCCCTGTTCTCTGGTTTCTACTCACGCGCCATACGCGAGTTTGCGACTGAGATCGTTTTTTTTTGTTAAGTTTTATTTTTATAAACCCCCCCTTTTTTCGTTCTAAAAACCAATATATATATATATATATACATGCACCTTATCATTTAACAAAAATTTTATTTTTGTTAACCGAAAAAATTGTACCCGAAAAATCCTCTTTTAAATTATTAAAAAGGACTGGGTCGTTACAGAAGATATCTAAGTCAACACCACAGAACATTGAGTCGAGACTAAAGCCAATTTAAGTCGACCCCCTGAAGAACTAAGTCGACACCTCATGCCCTAATCTCACTGAGTTGACACCAACACCAATTTGAGTTGACACCTGTGCTTAGAATTTAAAATCCTGAAGCTCTCAATGGCTATTTTGTTAGGATTAAATGCTCCATTTAATACTTCTACCTGCTCTAATTCATCAACGCTTATATAAGGAATTAAGTTTGAAGATCCAAGTGCTGGAGAAATTAATTTTTTCACTGTTTTATTACTCAACTCTCAATATTCACTTCAAGCATTCATCGAGTCCTCATTTACTACTGATGTGAACTTCTCCAGTTCATTTAATTGTAATATACTCCTCTCTCATTTATTATAAAACATTTTGAGAGTGAGTGATAATCATTGTAGTGAGTTTTTTAATGTTGTAATCATCTCATCCAAGGAGAAATTATTTACAACATCTCTATAATAGAATATAGGCTGCTCTTTACCTGTAAACAAGAAGGTGGTTACGATTCACCCAATGATGAAATCTGGTCGTATTGTGGCTTCAATTCACCCTGTTGAATAATGGTTTTAGTGAATTTAAATTCCCAAGTTGCTTGGGGAGTGGACGACAGTCAAGGTAGATCGAACCACTATAAATCTGGTTGTATCTCCTTTTCCCTTAACTCTTCATTTTTCAGCAAATTATTTATTGTCTTCACTGTTGTATTTATTTTCTGCATATAAAAAGAGTTTTTGTAAAAGTTCTTAAATTTTCCAAGAATCCCATTCACCCCCATTTGAGTTGATTTCGGGACAACAAAATGTTATGTGTCAGTGGTTTGTTAGCAAAGAAATCAATGTTTTTCTTTAATTTGTACTTATTATTAACTGTTGCATAACCATCCTGGCATAACACTCTAGCATTCTTTGATTATCATATATCATATTGGTTTCGACTCATTTTTTTTATAACAACATTTCAGGTGATAGCGAAAAGATGGTAGTAGAAGGTTAAGCGGTCCATGATGTGTCCCATGTCATTGATGATTTGGGACTAGGATGACTTGGCTTATGTCCATATTTTCTTTGTATTGGTTATTAGTAGTGGTTGTTTATCTTTCAAGGCATTCAGATTATTGTACTAAATGTTAACTTCGGTTTTGATGAGAACAATTGTAATACCTTAAGGCCATTGACATACATTGCATGCATGTGGATGAGGTACTTGAGGTATTATGGGTATTTATGATTTTTTGGGAAAAGTTTATTGGTTTTGGTTAACTCACAATGAATGATATTGATATCTTATGAGTTGTGGGTTTCTACTCATGATATCTTACGGTTATTGATGACTTGATGTTAGTTGGGACGGTTTAGTTTGGTTTGATATGCGTAAGTGTTTAAGATTGAGAATAAACCATTTTCACAAGCTTTCAACACTTAGACGTTTTATTTGGTTCTCCTCGTGTTTGGAACTACAAAAGTTGGCCAACTCGATTGCTAAGCTTGGCCATTTGCCTTCTAAATCTCATATACTCCATATCATGCCAAAGAATGCATAAAAATAGATTTTGGAGCCAAAAACACCTTACAGCATTTAGGCCAAAAAATGATTTTCTGCACCATCCGCTTATGCGGTGTTGGGACCGCTCAAGCGGTCTCAATTTTTCAAAAAATCCCACGTTTGTTTTTAAAACATGGTTTTTGGGTAGAAGTTTAAACTTTGTCTGTATCTTATTAATAAGGGATTTTGACCTGTTTAAACCCGGAAAGGGACCTTAAAATCATATGATTTTAATTTTACAAAAATCGAGGTTTTCTTTGAGATGGAATCAGAGATTGTGGATTTCAGTTTTTTTCCCAATTTCGTTTGGTTTCAGTTGACTTTCTGGTCCATTCGGCCTCGTCGATATGATTAGTATATTTATCCAGGTTAGAACCTAATAGCTTGGTATCATAGCTTCAGGTTCGAATAACTTAGAACTATGGGAAGGGGTGTGTCATACCGTGAGGGATGACTTACATGTTACATCCATATCTTGAGTATGCTTGAGTGCATGTTTGCAATGTGAAAATACTTACGCATGCTACGTGGTTATGTGGCTATGGAGGTGGGACTTTGAGGATGATATTTCTTGCTTCGGTATCCAAGTTAACTTGTTTGAGGTTCTATTTAGAAAGACACCTAGCTAATGCCCATTCTATTTAGAAATCAAAGAGAGTTATTCAGATTGAGATATCACTCCAAAAAGCCTCTTCAGTATGTGGTGAGATGGTGTCATGCTGTTGTGGTTTGATGTTAGCATCTTGTTCCTTCATCTATTAGTTCTTGGGATAGGGTTTGACTTATCATTGAGGATAAGGTTATGGTGATAGCTTATGCTTGACTCATGGTTTTCTTTATCATTCTTCTTTGTAGCTATTTGATGGATCAGAGATGGGAGAGAGGGCACATCCAAGGTCGCGTTAGTAGTGATGTGCCAGAGACGGGGGACACAACCACCCCGCAGGTGTCATTGGATGGGATGAGCATCTTTCAAGAGATGCTCACTACTAAGAGGGCTTTAGCAGTAATGGCGAGGGGAGGCACTCAAGCCCCCGAGCCAAGGGTGGCAGTAGCTATGAGGGATTTTCAGAGACTAAACCCTCCAGTCTCTACGGGTGAGCCAGATTCGAAAGCCGCCACTATGTGGCTAAAAATGGCTACTCGGATCTTTGATAGACTAGGGATCGTAGAGGATGAAGTGAGACTTAGTTTGCCCACTTCTAGTTACGAGGTGACGTGGATGAATGGTGGGAGTTCGCTAAGGCCACCAGAAACGGCACGTGGGCAGCATTTTCTAGAGTCTTCCTAAAAAAATATTTTCCTAAGTCTTCAAAGCATGGATACCGTGAGGGGGTTTTAGCCCTTACCCAGGGCTCTATGCCTAATTCAATATAAGGCCAAGTTTATGAGCTTGTCCTGATTTTCCACAGAAATGGTTTTTACCGAGGAGTTGAGGACACGATGTTTTGAGAGGGGCCTGCGCCCTGACATTTGGAACAAGATTATGGTGCTGAGATTGAGGGTGTACACCGAGTTAGTAGAGACATCTATCACTGTAGAGAATGGTCTAGCTGAGGCGAAGAAAGATGAGGACAGACGTCCACCAATTTCAGGTAGTGTTACTTAGTCTTTCGGGCAGCAGTCTAGGAAGAGAAAGTCTGGAGGGAGTTGGTCCTTCTCTATCGGATCGCATCATCCGACGCCACGTTCTACATTCGCCCCATTAGCTACATAATCTAGTCACAAAGATCCTCGGTGCGGATTATGTTATGTTTGTGGTCATCCGGGACATTGGGCGTTAGACTGCCCCTAAATATGGATACCCACTTGCTTCCAGTGTGGGGGCAACCGGGACACCTACAACGGGATTGCCCACAAGTTCAGATAGTGCATGGTACATAGAGTGCATCGCGAGGTCAGCCATCTCAAGACGGATAGGGGTATGCACAATCCTATCAGCAGTCGGGAGCACATGAGTTGAGGACTAGAGCGGGAGCTACTTTAGTCTAGTCGGTGAGGTCTCTCCTACACGGGGTAATTAGGGTAGAGCATATACACTAGTGGAGATGAGCTCAACGATTGTAGCAGCTTCCCCAACAACACCAGTAGTGCAAGATTCTACTGCTGGATCATCTGTTATTCGAGGTACATTTTTAGTATATAGATCATGTGCACGAGTGCTCGTTAACATTGGAGCATCACACTCATTTATCGCATTACCATTTGCATCGTCCCTTGGATTGGATATTAAGAGGTTAGATCGGGCGATGTATGTGGGCACACCGATAGAAGTGACAGCTAAGCCAAATCGGGTATGTCAAGCATGTGAGCACCAATTGAGTAGTAATTGACAAGAATAAGGCTATACTGTGGCTTGAATGTGTTATTTACTCAATGTAATGGGCTAAATGCCCAAGTTTTGTACAAATTTAATATCAAGAAAATTGTTATACATGTTTATGTTCAATGTTTTAATATTGAATGTGTTATTTACTGCTTTCTTTTATCTTTATCTTTGTATTATACTACTTCATATTTTGATATATAGCTTAGATTTTAAATTATAAGTTCATGTGTAATCACATCACAAAAAGGAATATCAATACTGATACAAAGTTGGTAATATTTTTTTACTCCCTACATTTTTATTGTTTATCTTTTTTGCCCAATGAAGACATTAAAATGTTTAAACTAGGAGTGAGAAAAGCACATATAATTCCAAAAGAATAAAAATAAAAAATAAAGTAAAATAAAATAAAAGGATAATTTTATTTTTCTTTATTCATTTTTTTGTAACAAATTTTGGGCAATCACATGTAATTTAAAAAATTTTAAAATAAAATTGTGAATTATATATTCTGGATGAGAAAAATAAGAATCTTTTGTAAGTTACAAGAATTTGATTAAATAATGATTGAAACTTATTATCTGATATATCTTTGTACATTTAGTTGGTTATTTAACTAGTATACCAATGAAAAATAATAGTGAAAATATCGACAATACAAAAATAGTAGAGATTTAACCCTTAGATTGTGTTTGAGATTAACTTTCAATTTTGAGGAAAAATAAGACATTTATTCATAAATATTTTTGTTTTCAACCATAATACTTGAGAATCTCATTAATTTTCATTTGACT
>JAULLD010341501.1:0-11044 GCA_035668095.1 Sarracenia minor
TCATTGATACTTGTGTTGCCAACAAAAAAAGAAAAAAAAAAGAAAGAAAAGAAAAAAAGTAAAAAAAAAAAAAAGATAAATATATAAAGTGGGGCAAAATGAGAAACAGACATCTTTGACAATTTTGACATTATGTTACAACGAGGGTTAGATCATGACACTATGTTGTTTGCAAGCTATGGGATTTATTGCAGTGATAGTAATGTGATTGCATCATACTACGATTAATGGTTCGACATGTTGAAGTACATCGATATCTTTTTTGGTAACCATTAATTCAAGAAGTGCTATACACCTGACCCAAGCCGACAAAAGCATTCTATATAACATTACAACAAAAAATAAACACCTGGTTGATCCCAAATGACAATGTGGTTTGAAGAAACTTAACAAAATTATTCTCAATAATTACTATTCTTGTCATGAGATTCTGTGTCAATTTCATTAAAACTGTGTTTTTTTTTAGTGTCTAAAGGTATGTGTAAAAATTTTGATTTTCTATTTATAACCTCAGCCACGTACCATGACGGATATATATTCTAGCATGTTTATGAGATATTAATTCTGAGTGAACAACTGATGAGATTTGAAGTCGAGATCTATTTGTTTTAATTATTTGAACTTGATTGATTCAAAAGTATGCATGTTGATAATTAGCCGAGTTCACACACACACACACACACACACACACCAGGTGCAAGGTTGAGAAAATTATCATGAAAAATTTTATACCACAAAGATTGTTCTGTTTAAAAGTTGAGAATATGAACATTTATAATTTTATCTTTACGATTTTAAAGTGACATGTGAGAGATATTTAGGATTGGGATATTAACATTTTTTTAGTGGTTTAGTAGTTTTCTTAGTTTTATTTCTTTCTATTTGCTTTGCTCGAGGACTAACAATGTGTAAGTTGGGGGTGTGATCAGTACTTAAAGGTGACAATTTTATCATGATAAATACACTAAGCTAATCCTGAGTTATGATTTAATAAAATAATTTTGTAGTATTTTTGCAGTTAAGACAGGTATAGAAGAGTTGTGACAAAAATAGCATAAAATACACAAAATTCTTGAAACTTTCAAAGCGACGTCATTCTAGTTACCTTTTGAGACCCAAAGACATGACACCAGTAGTTTTAAGGGTGATGATAGCTCACGGATCAATGAATTTGATAAAAAGGTTCAACATTGAAGAAAATAATGTTTCAAGAAGAAGTTCGACCAAAGACATACCAAAACGGATAAAGGAAACTGACATACCTTCACTATTTTGGTCATAACATTCTCTACAAATTGAATTTCAATGACACACTACAACCATTGGAAAGAAGACTTTCGGGCCTTCAATTTAGATTAAACAATGACCCTATTTCGAATTCAGATGAAGAAGTTATGATCATTTGAAAATTGATAAAAAGTGTAGTTGCGAAAATCCGTCCGGACGAAAAAGTTTGTATCCGGATAGTAGTGGCGGATTCCATTTGGATGGTGTCGCCATTTCTATCTGGTTGGTGGACGCATGGGAATACTAATCTGAGAAGGACAACACTTTTCTAAAATCTATAAATAGACACTAGGACACCGTAAATTTTGTATTCAAGTCCTTAGATGAAAATCCTTCTTCTCAAATATTCAACTTCCAACCCCCGACGACCCAGCACTAGAAGCTTCAAGCCTCCACGAGGAGCTGCCGATGCTAGCCTACAACAACTCGAAGATGGCTTTAACCCCGACCATGTGTGGCTAAGGTCCTTTGTCTACCCCGGGTTCTAATGAAGTTCGAGTTTGGTACTTTAGGAGTAGATTAATTTTATTATTTAATTTTAGCTTTTTTTAATGGATTCGTTATGCAGCTACTTTATTGCACGATATATTTGTTCGTTGGAAAAATATTTTATTTCTTATTTAATTGATATTTTATTTAATCTTTCTGTGATTTTATTAAATGTGAGTTGCATAACTTGATTTATTTTATTCGAAGATTAAATATATGATATTCTATGCCATGGATAAGACGGATCGTACTACGGATGAGTCGTGCTATAATCCTAAATAGGGCATTCCTTATTTAATATTTGGGATTTTAATTGTAAACATGAGATATTTTATACTATTGACGAGACGGATTATGCTCCGGATAGTCCGTGCAAATATCTTAGATAGAATATGTCATGTTTGTATGGAAATCTATTTTTCTTGAATACCATACTGGTAATGTCACAGTAGGATTTGAATCTTTTAAATACTAAATAAAATAAGAAGTTAATTGAACCTAGATTACTAAATGGAGGTGGATTCTAACATGTGGTAGAACTTTTCTCAAATCAAAACTCTATATATTATCTGTTAGCTTAATCTCCATTTAGCTAGGAGTAGTTTTTATCTATGACACTTATATTCAAAATCCAAGATTTATATTTATTATTTTAATTAAATTAATGTTTTTTGAATATTAAATAATTGATTGAAAATATCTATTTGCTGCCTATTCCACGTGGGAACGATCCTAACTTACCACTAGTTAACTATTTGTGTTAAATCTTGGTAATAAACTGATGCGTGTTGTAGGACACAGATCCCTAGATAGTGTGATTCCATGTCTGAAAGAAAGAAATCCTTTCTTGGAAATTTTCATGCCAAAATGAGCAATAATCAAGTCAATATACCATGTTTGAGACAAGTCTAACATCATTTATGGCCGATCTCGCATAAGTTTGATCCTAAGGATTTGGCTTGATTCCCCCAAGTCCTTCATATCAAACTGACGTGAGAATCATACATTTACCGAAGACAATTGTGCGAACCCTAATTTTTATAGTTTCAATTAAATAATTAATAATCACAAGAAAGCCAAAAAAATTTCGATACAAATTTTACAAATTTAACAACCGTGTGTAATCTTAAACCTAAAATCTTAAATCATAATTGACCTATAAAATCAAAGGAATTACTAACCTTATAACCACCCCAATTCAATCAAATGTTTAAGATATTAGTTCACAAAAAATTAAACAATTATAAAAAAAGCCTCTAAAATAATTTTAATGATTTAATTTCTATCACATCATCAATTAGTAAATAAGTAGATGATTAATACATAATTATAACATATATGTTCTCTACATATATACATATATGATGTCTGATCTTCGTCGTCCTCTAATCTTGCCTGGAAACCTGCAAAACGGAGTGCTTAGGGGCACTGGTGTGGTGCCGGCCAAAGACCCTCTGATGATCATGTTAGTTAGATATTCATATGAGTATAAAATTAGGGTTCTTTGGAGTAGAGTACAACAGAGAGGGGGAGAGGAGAGGGTCAGAGAGAACCTGATAGTCTCCTTGTTCTTATATATGTAGAGTGGCCTTGGGTGTTGCTTTAGTCTGTAATGCATCTCATCCTTCTGTGGACCGCTGAGTAAGAATGTCCATATATTGGTGGGTAGGCCACCCGGCCTAATAAGATCGGTCTAGTCAAAAAAATAAGTATAATAGAAATAGTCCCATATTAGTAGTCCCTTATTCTCAATAGGGTCTTCAAAATATCCCACGTAGGGTCTTTAGGATTTCCCCCAAACGGTCTTCGGAATAGGCCCCGTAGGGTCTTCGTAATATGCCCTGTAGCATCTTTGTAATAAACCCTGTATGGTCTTCTGAACATCCCCCGTAGGGACTTAGTAATATGTCCCGAACGGTCATCGAAATATGGCCCACAAGGTTTTCATAATATACCCCGTAGGGTCTTTATAATATAGGTCATCGGATATCTTATCTCCTACCGTCCCTTGGGCATGGTAGTTATCTTCTTCTCAGCCACTCAGATTCATTGTTCAGGTCTACAAAGATCTGGTCCCCTACCCTACCGATTGACACAGTATTTTCTTCATTGCCGATGTCCTTCCGACTGGGATTCGGGGTCCGGGTCACCGGAGATCTTGTCCCCTACCCTCCCAATAGGCACAGTGGTCTTCATTGTCAAAGTCCTTCCGACAGGGACTCGTGGTCCGGGTCACCAGATATCATTTCCCCTACCATGGTAATCGGCACAACGGTCTTCATTGTCGATGTCCTTCCGACAGGGACTTGTGGTCTGGGTCACCGGAGATCTTGTCCCCTACCCAGCCAATCGGCATAGTGGTGTACATTGTCGATGTCATTCTGATTACGACTCGTGGTCTGGGTGACTAGAGATCTTGTCCCCTACCATGCCAATCGGCACAGTAGTCATTGTTGTTGATGTCCTTCTGGCTGGGACTTATGGTCTGGGTCACCGTAGATATTGTCCCTTACCTAGCCAATGGACATAGTGGTCCTCATTGTCGATGTCCTTTCGACAGGGACTCGTGGTCCGAGTCACCAGTGATCTTGTTCCATACCCTGCCAATCGGCACAGTAGTCTTAGTTGTCGATGTCCTTCTGACTAGGACTCATGGTCCGAGTCACCAGAGATCTTATCTCCAATCCTACCCATCGGCACAGTGGTCTACATTGTCGATATCCTTCTGACTTGGACTCGTGGCCTGGGTAACCGAAGATCTTACCTCCTACCCTTCGAATCGGCATAGTGGCCTTCGTTGTCGATGTCCTTCCGATTGGGACTTATCGTTCGAGTCACCGGAGATCTTACCCCCTACCATGCCAATCGGCACAATGGTCTTCATTGTCGATATCCTTCCGATTGGGACTCATGGTCTAGGTCACCGAAGATCTTATCTCATATGCTGCCAATCAACATAGTGGCCTTCATTGTTCATGTCCTTCCGACTGGGGCTCGTGATCCGAGTCACCAGAGACCTTGTCCCCTACCCCACCAATCAGTATAGTGGTCTTCCCAGTCGATGTCCTTCCGATTAGGACTCGTGGTCCGGGTCATCAGAGATCCTATCCCCTACCCTGCCAATCGACACAGTGTTCTTCGTTGTCGATGACCTTCCGGCTGGGACTTGTGGTTTGGGTCACCAGAGATCTTGTCTCATACCCTACCAATCAGTATAGTGGTCTTCATTGTCGATGTCCTTTTGACTGGTACTCGTGGTTCGGGTAACCAGAGATCATGTCCCCTGGCCTACTAATCAGTATAGTGGTCTTCATTGTCAATGTCCTTCCGACTAGAACTGATGGTCTGGGTCACCGAAGACTTATTTTCTACCCTGTCAATCGACACATCGGTCTTCATTGTCGATATCCTTTCAACTGGGACATGTGGGCCCGGGTCACCAAAGATCGTGTCCCCTACCCTGCCAATTAGTACCATGGTCTCTGTTGTCGATGTCCTCCCGACTGGGACTGGTGGCTTGGGTCACCGAAGATCTTGTCCCCTACACTTCTAATCGGCACAGTGGTCTTCATTTTCGATGTCCTTCCCACTAGGACTCGTGGTCCGGGTCACTGGAGATTTTGTACCCTACCCTGCCAATCGACACAGCAGAATTCGTTGTCTATGTCCTTTCGACTGGGACTCGTGGTTTCGTTCACCGGAGATCTTGTCCCTACCCTACAAATCGTCATTGTGGTCTTCATTATCAATGTCCTTATAACTTGGACTCATGGTTCGGCTCACCAGGAATCTTGTCCCCTACATTGCCAATCGGTACTGGTCTTGATTGTCGATGTCCTTTCAACTATGACTCATGGTCCAGCTCACTAGACATCTTGTCTCCTACGCTACCAATAGACACAGTGGTCTTCAATGTCGATGTCCTTCTGACTGGCACTTGTGGTCCGGGTCAGCGGTGATCTTGTCACATACCCTGCCAATCGGCACAGTAGTCTTAGTTGTCGATTTCCTTCTAACTAGGACTCGTGGTCCGAGTCACCCAAGATCTTATCTCCTATACTACCCGTCGGCAGAGTAGTCTACATTGTCGATGTCCTTCCTACTTGGACTCGTGGCCTAGGTCACCGGAGATCTTACCTCCTACACTTCCAATCAGCACAGTGGCCTTCGTTGTTGATGTCCTCCCGATTGGGGCTCGTCATTTGGGTCACCGGAGATCTAACGTCCTACCATGGAAATCGGAAAAATGGTCTTCATTGTCGATTTCCTTCCGATTGGGACTCGTGGTCCGGGTCACCGGAGATCTTATCTCTTACACTACCAATCAGCACAGCGGCCTTCATTGTTCATGTCCTTCCGATTGGGGCTCGTGATCCTGGTCACAAGAGATCTTGTCCCCTACCCTACCAATCAGCATAGTGGTCTTCCCAATCGATGTCCTTCTGATTAGGACTCGTGGTCTGGGTCATCAGAGATCCTGTCCCCTACCCTGCCTATCGGCACAGTGGTCTTCGTTGTCGATGACCTTTCGACTGGGACTTGTGGTTCGGGTCACCGGAGATCTTGTCCTATACCCAGCCAATCCGTATAGTGGTCTTCATTGTCGATGTCCTTCTGACTGGTACTCGTGGTCCAGGTAACCAGAGATCTTGTCCCCTAGCCTACCAATCGGCATAGTGGTCTTCATTGTCAATGTCCTTCCGACTGGGACTGGTGGTCTGGGTCACCGAAGACTTATCTGCTACCATGCCAATCGACACAATGGTCTTCGTTGTCGACATCCTTTCAACTAGGACATATGGGCCTGGGTCACCAAAGATCGTGTCCCATACCCTGCCAATTAGAACAGTGGTCTTTGTTGTCGAAGTCCTTCCGATTGGGACTGGTGGCTTGGGTCACCGAAGATATTGTCCCCTACCGTGCCAATTGGCACAATAATCTTAGTTGTCGATTTCCTTCTAACTAGGACTCATGGTCCGAGTCACCGAAGATCTTATCTCTTATCCTACCCGTAGGCACAGTGGTATACATTGTCGATGTCCTTCCAACTTGGACTCGTGGCCTGGGTCACCGGAGATCTTACCTCCTACACTTCCAATCATCAGAGTGGCCTTCGTTGTCGATGTCCTCCCGATTGGGGCTCATCATTCGGGTCATTGGAGATCTAACGCCCTACCATGGTAATCGGAAAAATGGTCTTCATTGTCGATTTCCTTCCGATTGGGACTCGTGGTCCGGGACATCGGAGATCTTATCTCTTACGCTGCCAATCGGCACAGCGGCCTTCATTGTTCATGTCCTTCCGACTGGGGCTCGTGATCCGAGTCACGAGAGATCTTGTCCCCTACCCCACCAATCAGCATAGTGGTCTTCCCAATCGATGTCTTTCCGATTAGGACTCGTGGTCTGGGTCATCAGAGATCCTGTCCCCTACCCTGCCAATCGACACCGTGGTCTTCTTTGTCGATGACCTTCCCACTAAGACTTGTGGTTTGGGTCACCGGAGATCTTGTCCCATACCCTGCTAATCAGTGTAGCGATCTTCATTGTCGATGTCCTTCCGATTGGTACTCGTGGTCCGGGCAACCAGAGATCTTCTCCCTTAGCCTACCAATCGGCATAGTGGTCTTCATTGTCGATGTCCTTCCGACTGGGACTGATGGTCTGGGTCACCGAAGACTTATCTGCTACCCTGCCAATCAACACAGTGGTCTTCATTGTCGATATCCTTCCAACTGGGACTTATGGGCCCTGGTCACCGAAGATCATGTCCCATACCCTGCCAATTAGCACAGTGGTCTTTGTTGTCGATGTCCTTCCGACTGGGACTGGTGGCTTGGGTCACCGAAGATCTTGTCCCCTATCCTTCTAATCGGCACCGTGGTCTTCATTATTGACGTCCTTCCCACTAGGACTCATGGTCCAAGTCACCAGAGATTTTGTCCCCTACCCTGCCTAATCGACACTGCGGAATTCGTTGTCTATGTCCTTTCGACTGGGACTCGTGGTTCGGGTCACCGGAGATCTTGTTCCCTACCATACAAATCGTCATTGTGGTCTTCATTGCCAATGTCCTTCTAACTTGGACTCGTGGTCCGGATCACCGGGAATCTTGTCCCCTACACTGCCAATCGGTACTGATTTTCATTGTCGATGTCCTTTCAACTAGGACTCGCGGTCCGGCTCACCAGATATCTTGTCCCCTACCTTACTAATAGATATAGTTGTCTTCATTGTAGATGTCCTTCTGACTAGGACTCATGGTCAGGGCCACCAGAGATCTTATCTCCTACCCTACCATTTGGCATAGTGCTCCTCATTGTCGATGTCCTTTTAACTGGAACTCGTGGTCCAGGTCGCTGGAGGTCTTGTCCCCTACTCTGCCAATCGATATAGTGGTCTTCGTTGTCAATGTCCTTCTAATTGGGACTCGTGGTTCAGGTCACTGGAGATCCTGTCCCCTACCCTGCCAATCGGCACAACGGTCTTCGTTGTCGATTACCTTCGGATTTGGACTCATGGTCGGGTCACTAGAGGTCTTATCCCCTTCCCTGCTAATCGGCACAATGGTCTTCGTTCTCGATGTCCTTCCCGTTGGGACTCGTGGTCTGAGTCACCGAAGATCTTGTCCCCTACCCTGCCAATCGGCATAGTGGTCTTTGTTGTCGATGTCCTTTCGACTAGGACTTGTGGTCTGGGTTCCCGGAGATCTTGTCCCCTACCCAGCTAATCGACAATGTGGTCTTCGTTGTCGAAGCTGTTTGGTCTTATGACCAGTGTTGTTCTTTTCTAGCATGTTTCTTTTTCAAAAGAAAAGTGGCATACACTAGTAATATGTGTAGGAGATAGATTATACTGAAATTTATGAAATGACAATGTTTTTTGGATAAGATTTAACAAATGTCGGTAGATCGACCCGACTGGTCATCCAGCTCGGTAGGTCGGCCCGACTGGTCATCCAACTCATTTAATGCTCTAAAAATATAGTCGTTAAGAGCTTTAGAGGTTTCAAATTTTTGCGCTAGGGACAACTCACTGCTTCAGTGGGTCGGCTCACTTTGCATGTCTTGAGGTTCAACGCTGAGAAGGTCGGCGCATTGCTTAAGAAGAATGACTCCCCTTTAAAGAGCTAAAGTCTTCAACAGTAGGGGTTCTTCGAATGGGTTGGCCCACTCAATATATGTCGAGAGTCTTTTTCAGCCTCTGAATTTAGGACGGCTTATTCCTCCAATGGGTGGACTCACGCGATGTGTTAAGAAACAGAAAATGAAGCAAGGGGTCGACTTACTTAATTAAGGAGACGACTAACTTTCTTCTAGGCTTTAAAAATATCTCCATGTGGATGACGCGATAGGTGTGAGGGACAACTCAGATCTTCGATCTTCAAGAGTTTGCTTCTCTGGGTCGACTCAACCTTCACTAGGGACGATTCAGTCACTTGGGCTTCCTGAACTTCGATCTTCCAGTAATTTCTTTGTTTTGATCCTTGATTCCTTTTAAGCTCCAGTTCTTTTTGAATCTGAGTCATCATCAGATAAATGCATGAAATCTTCTTGACAGTCTTGGATATTCTTCAAGATGCTCAATCTTCGAGCTCCATTATTTTCGTGAACTTCCATTCTTGATCTTCAAAAAGTTTTTCTTCTCCGAGCATTTTGGGCTACTTCTCCGAGATATTAGGCTGCTTCTCCGAGCATGTCGAGCTCTTCTCTGTAACACATGGCTTGATGTCGCTCAACTAGAAGCGTTATCACCTTTGGGCATCGATGCTCTTTGGCAAAGTTCATAAGAGTTAGCTAAACTAACAGAGAGAGAGTGAGAGAGAGAGAGAGAGATTACTTGAAAGCAATAATGCTTTATCTATATCACTTCTCTTTCTTCTTCTTCTACTGGTTCCTCTTCTTCTTCTTCTTCTTGAGATAGAGCCTTGTCCATTGATAAGTTGATGCTCCTCCTTGCATGACCTTCAATCTCGAGTCACTTTAGGTTTTTGATCGATGCTTCTTCTTGCATGACCTTCAATATCAAGTCTCTTCCGGTTCTTCAACTGATCCAGTTTGGATTGAAAAGCATGATTTCTTCTTTGGCATTTCATTGAACTTCCTTTCTCAATACAAGAAGTCGATCCATTGATCGACTTGGCTTATTGAGCTGCCCTGCTCAATATGAGTCCATTGATCGGCTTGGCTTATTGAGCTAACTTGCTCAATATGAGAAGTCGATCCATTCTTTGGCTCGACTTTTTGCTGTGCTCGAAAGGTAAATTTAACCTAAAAATTCTTTCTTAAACACGAGAAAATATTATCAACAACAAATCAAGGTGTTGTTATAATTAAAATCAAATTAAGGCTTGATTGAAAAGGTCATTAGGCTAACAATCTTCTCCTTTTTGATTATGACAACCATTGATTTGTAAATACATAAAAATATGGGCATATGCTCTAGATACCAATAGTATATCAATTGTTGGTCATGCTCTATGATACCAACAATATATGCAAAATCAAATTTTGACTTTTGTCCAAGTTTATCTAAGAATGAGTGGCTAAATACAAATCAAATAAAACTTCTCCCCCTTTGTCATAGCAAAAAAGGAAAAAAAAACATGCATATATTTAAAAAAATTTGCTCCCCTAAGTATGTGACTCATATAGAAGGAAAAAAATTGAGTAAAAATTTTAATTACATCTCTCCCTTTATCAAGGAGACAAGCATTTCTCATGATATATCAAAGTTATGATTAAGGACTTTTGGAATCATATCTCGAAAATCTTTAAAGCATAGCGGGTCAGTTGAGAGAATCAACTATAGGACCGTCTTGCACTTTAGGTTTGTGTGAATAAAAGATAAATATGATGCCAATATGATGTCAATCATAAGTTTTTATTCATGGTCAATGTTATTAACTTGATTGAAGGCTTTTAGGCTACAACCTGCAAACTAAGTTTTTTATTAAGGCATGATATAAAAATCTGTCAACCATTGCTATCAGGTTTTTCAAAAAAAATTGTAGTGTATTAAAGCAAAGAGAAGAATCTTTCTTTTTGTAGAATTTCAAAGTTAAGAGGGAAAACATGTTAGGATGGTATACTTAAAAGCCATGCTTTTATGTATTTTATTATCCGGGATCCCGAGAATATTAATAAGAATCAATTGAGAAGATATACATATTCGGTTTCATATTTATATTGTGTATGATGTATGTATGCATTGTCCGTATATTTTGTCCAGTATTTGACTCGTCGCATGAAGCGGGGAAGATCGGGTC
>JAULLD010342599.1:0-11043 GCA_035668095.1 Sarracenia minor
CTTGACCTGTAACAAGGAGAGGTGCAATTCTACCTGTAAAAGATTGGATAGTGAAATTTCTCAAGGGATTATCTTGACAGAGAGGACATAGGCCGAGTTTTTGGCCGAACCTCTATAACTTCTGGTGTTGTGGTTTGACTCTCTTGTCTCTTTATTTTCTTATTTCTTGCATTGTTAATTCTTTTATTCCGCTGCATTCTCTATTGCTTGACACAAGTTTTTAAGAGACCTAAAAAGTTTAGTCTTTGGCCATCAACATATTCACCCCCTTCTAGGTTGCCTATACACGTGGACCAACACAATCAATAAACGTGATTAGAACTCAACATTATAGAACTCAAAAACTCTTACACAATCTATAAATAAATATCTAGGAAAGAGAACAAAATCATTCTCAGAAAAATATCCTCCACTATGTGTACTACAAGGAATATGATCATTTGAATAAAATTGCTCTCATCATATTAAGTAACCTGTGTAAACAAGGTAAAGTCTGGAGCATTCAACCAAGAATCTAAGTACTCCGTTAAATTAGAAGAAATCGAGTCTTAAATTAGGTGAACAGAGGATGATAAAAAACACCTGGAACAGTTGACACTGTTTCACTCATAAGTTTGACTAAAAGAGAACCACAGAGTAAAAAGAGAGCACAGGAGGAGGAGGAGAAAGAAAGAATAAAAGAAATAGCAGTAAAATCTCTAACGGGTGAAGGCTTGATGCAACAAGTACCTGTGCTTTCTGAATAGCATCACAGCACCATTCTGAGAACTTCCAGCTAGACGATCCTCCAAACCAACGATATTATTAAGTGAAGACAATGGTTTCAATACGATAATGTCACAATCAAGATAGAGTCCCCCATATCTGAATGACACAATAAATAAATACATAAATTTGATTTACCAAAAAAAAAACAAGAGAACTAATGCTGGTCAACTGTTGAATTTATCATGAAATAATTTCTAGGTTAGTAGCATGTCGCCCTCCAAAATACAAAAGAAAGTAAAAGAATGTTGAAGGGACAAACTAGAAAAGGATATCAAATTGCGGGAATGAATTTCACTCTTTGGAGATGCAACCAAATATTATAGCCTGATGTGTTTATAACAGTAGTATCAATAAATGTACAAGAGGTAACATAAGATTTATCCGTTTTAGAGTGATTGGAAAATGCAGAACTGTGAACTTCCACAATTTTGGCATATGGATATGTGCATTCTTCAGAGCAGAAACTGCAGGAGGTACACTACCGAATGTCATAAAATTCTCATTTTTCTAACCCACAATGTTACATCAATGGCAAGCTCTCTAATTGTTCCCACAAAAAGTAAAAAGATGAAGAAACTTAATAAACGATAAAACCCACAATGTTACATCAATGGCAAGCTCTCTAACTATTCCCACTAAAAGTAAATAGAGGAAGTAACTGAATCAACAAGAAAATTGAAAAAGAGTATTCAAGAGAAGAACTCTGAAAGATATTTGACCTAGAAGCTCATACATGCATAAAGTTTGCCGCAACTCCAACCAGGAAAATGAGAGAAAAAAGAACAAGTGCATCAGTGGTCCATAATATTTATCATTATTGTTGGTCCAAGGGTTATTCAATCAAGTTCCTTCTTAGTTTTGACATATAACAAACAATTGAATTTGTTTGGTACTAATGATCGTACGTGTCTTAATGAGATTTTCAGGAATTTAAGGTACTCGATTTGACATTTTTC
Organism: Sarracenia minor; assembly: GCA_035668095.1. NCBI lineage: Eukaryota > Viridiplantae > Streptophyta > Magnoliopsida > Ericales > Sarraceniaceae > Sarracenia > Sarracenia minor. The sequence continues at coordinate 1,725 of JAULLD010342599.1, forward strand.
CAATATAAATAAGTTAAAATTTTATCACAAAAGTCCCATTTTAATGGCATTGCAAAAATGTGTGAAAAGTATAAGTTTTGAAAATCAACTTCAGTTAAGAAAAGTTTCGAACTTTTCTTAAAAAGTTCGACACTTTCCTTTGCAGGAAGAAAAAGTTCGACACTTTTTCATAAAGGTTCGACACTTTTTGTTCCAGTATGAAGTTCGTCACTTTTCCTTAAAAGTTTCGTCACTTTTCTCAAAAACAAGGCTTAAAGTATCAATGAAGGTTTACAAGAAAAGGTTCAACACTTTTCTATAAAAGTTCGACACTTTTATGTTGCCAAGATCAACACTTTTTCAAATAAGTTCGTCACTTTTCAAACCAAGTTAAAACTGAAGACCACGAAGAAAAAGTTCGTCACCTTTTGTAAAAGGTTCGACACAAAGTTGACTGTTTCAGAAGAAAGGTTCAGCACATTGCCATAAAGGTTCGTCACCTTTATACTCAGCCTTTTATCTCTCCTCAAGGCTCCAAAAGGTTCGATACTTTTGGAAAAAGTTCCAAACTTTTCCAATTTCTAGTTCAAGTAAAGTTCGCCACTTCTGAAGAAAGTTTGCCACCTTCACCTGAAGCCGAAAAAGGTTTGACACTTTTCAAGAAAGGTTGACACTTTCGCGTGACTTTTCAAATTCTGAATTACAACGGTCGGATTTTGGTACATTAAATGCACACCAACATTCAAATTTCTCCAACGATAAGCAATAAGTTTTAAAGACTCAACCACCATAAAACAAACATTCTACTGTTGCATTCATTGTTCCCTATCACTCATACGACCAAGAAGCTATCTTCTGTCATTTATTGCTTTGTCTCTTCGCTGTAATCAATTCTCTAGTTCTCTCACCTACTCTCTCTTGAATATTCATTGTATATTTCTCCTTGAGAGTGAGTGACTTGTATGTGACCTTTAAATTTGTACACCTACTCACTAAGGAGTTAAATCACTAAACCAACTAAACATCTCTCTGTAATAGGCTTCGCTTTGGCTTTAAAAAGGTTGGGTTACGTTTCACCCATTTGAAGCATCCGAATTTGTACAAGGCTTCGATTCGCCCACTCAAGAATCGGTTTTAGTGGATTTAAAACTCCCAAGGCTCTTGGGGAGTGCACGTAGGTCAAAAAGATCGAACCATTATAAATCACTGTATTGTATCTTCTATCCCTTACTCTTTACTTTCCAGCATATTTTCTTTATACTTGTGTGTGATTAATTAATTAAAAGAAAAGAATTTAAAAAATATAAATAGTTTACAAATCAACGCATTCACCCCCCTTTGGGTTGATATTTGGGACAACAATATTTTCTATATAAAACGGTCTCCTTTGTTAAGGTTGTGCTTGCATTTCGAAATGGATAAAATGTAAAGGATTTTCTTAAGTTTTAATTAGTATATTTCCGGTTAACGCTTTTGTTTAGGCTTTGGGCTTGGGTTTTTGGGTTAGATTTTAAGTAACGTGGGTCGGGGCATTACAACAGCCGCATTGCTAATCTGAGTGTTATTGTGGGGCTTCTTGGAGCTTTAATCTCCTCCATTTATGTTTGGGATTCTCAGGTTATGAACAGTGGGTGCTTGTTACAGGCGAGTGCCAGGTTTTGGGATGTAGTATTAGGTTGGTACAGTATAGCATATTTGGTTCTATAACTTCTTATTGTTTGTAGATCTTTGTGTGGGTTTGCATGCTTGTTTCCAGATGATACAAATTAGTCTTGTACTTTTTCTATTAGTGATGAGGGTTGCCCTTGTTAGCAACTATCGGTTGGGCATTCTGGTGACACCTTTACCGAGTCGTACAACATAACGGATGAGTCCTTGATGTGTAGAGCAGATTTTGTGAGGATCTTCTTTATTCAAGATCTGGGTTGATCAATTTGATGTGAAGGGTTGCTTTCCCATAAGACATATTGACTTCGGGACCACTCTGTTCTGGGACAGAGTTTGCAGTTATTGTGAGTGTCTATTGATTTTAGGCACCGTGTTCAAGAACACTTTACCTAGATTATCGTTGTTTATCTAGTTTGTGACGAAGTTTGTCCCTTCTATATGGATTGTTTCTGCTGGGGATTTGAAAAATCTATAGGCTTGTTCCTGAGATATTTTAGGATTGCTTTTCCTTTGGAATTGTAGTGATTTCAGGGACGTAATCCTTTTGAGTGGTGGATGTTGTAACGACCTGACCCGCTTGGGTATATTCATGTTCTGGTACGAGGCTATTTAGCAAGCTTTGGTAAGCTTTGGATAGGGTAATCATGGACCATTTTGGTTTTTGAGCTTTAATTCGAAACCGGTATACATGAACCTTTTTCGAGAACCGATTAAAAGTTTGGAAAGAATTAAAGTTTTTTTACGATTCAGAGTCTGATGATTGCGTCATTTGTTTTGGAGCCTCCAGATAATTATTCCTGAGTATCGGACCATGTTTGCTGTAGTTTGGACCGAGGACGGGTCCCCGTTTGTAAATTTTTGAGCTGTGCTAAATAGTAGGGACCTCTCAAGCGGTGGGGAGTCCGCTTGAGCGGACTAAGTCGGTAGACTGTTATAAGACATCGTTTGGACCTGTTTTTCAGTCAAACAAATATCATTTCTCCTCTCAAACATTCTGTTTTTCTCTAGTAGCGATTTGAGGGCTAAGGTTTTGGATCTTTGAAGCTCGGTTGAGTCTCGTTTGGTAAGTTTTATTTGTTTTTGTTTATAGATCATTGGGTTGTACGCGTATATCTACGTTTGTACCAAATCGATTTATTGATTTCGATGTGGGTTTGATTTCGCACTTCCTCTATGGTTATGAGGTAAAATCAATGCTAATATTGAACTATTGGTTAAGTATGTGTTGAATACATTCAAAAAAGTAAGTTTTTTTTAACGTTTTTACTATTCATGGGGTACTAAATCTTGGGGATTTCGAAAAATAATTAGTTATTATGAATCCTCGTGGTATTTGGAGAATACGTGTGTTTTCGAATTTTGATTTGGAGGTGTGTAGCTCAAAACGTGTACAATGTGAGATTTACAGATATCGGGTTTTATCGAACTTAAAATCTCAATTTTTGAAAAGTGTCATCTTTTCCTCGATATGTATCGAGATTGTAGCTTGCCGATATTTTTAGTTAGTAAAACGGACGACCGTAGTAATAATCACATATAAACAGTTGGATGAGATTCGGGCAAGAAGGGGGTTTTTTGGAAAATTGGGCCTTTAAGTGGTATTTCCAAAAAAGTAGTTAAACATTGATGAAACCCGTGAGTTGAGAGCCTTACGATTTAAATTTGATTGTCTTATGTATTTCCTTAAGATTTCTTTCAGTCTCATATATAAAATAGCATAAATGGTGGTTTTGTCGTTATGTTTGTTTGCTTGGATGGTAGACACTGCTGTTGAGCGCTTGATATATGTATATGATTGATTTGATATCTTGATGGGCACATGTATGTTAGCAATCTTTTCAGAACTATGGTTTTGTAATTAGTTTATCCTAGTCCATGTTACATTGGGAGTTATGATTAGTGCAACTTGATTGAATACAGAATAGTTACGGACTGAGCTTTTATCCTTGTTGTTGATGTACTTATGCTTACGGTATAGATATGCACCTATGGTTTCTATATATCTTTAGTAGATGTTACTATAATGTCTTTAGATACAATGTGTCATTAATAGTTATGGTAGTACCATGGTTCTGGTTATACCTTTATGGTTGTTGTTGCATCTATGTTTTTTATACATGCATGGTTAGTGTGAAGCACCTTGCCTTCTGATGCAGTTTCGTTTGTATTATTGTTAGTTATTACCACATAATACATGAATACTTGTTATAGATTTTGTTGTTGTGGTAGGTTATGTTGAGAGGAGTTACACGGTAGTTCCTATTCTTGATCAATCACACGATATTCTCTATAGTTGTTACGGGTGCCCTACCCTTTGGTTTGACCATAAAAGGGTGCACAGACTTGTGGGTGCCCAACCCGTTGGCGTGGCTATAAAAGTGAGCAGCTTACCAGCTACCGTACCCTTCGGATCACTATCCGTAAAGCTGTATGTGCTTATTGCGGGTGCCCTACTCATTGGCGTGGCCATAAAAGTGCCCTACCCTTTGGCACAGCCATAAAAGTCCGTAGTTCTTGTTCTTTCAAGTCGACCCTTGATCGGCTTGTCCCTTGAGATTTTTTCCATCCTTGATGTCCGGGTATGGATGATGGCGTGGGTGCTTTGGGATGTCTTGATGAGACGATTGTTGTTAGGATTTACCTGTTACACATTTAGTTATATGTGCCATTATACCTATTCTACATATTTGGTTATATGTACTTGTCGCAACTAAAAATGTAAGTTATGCTTTTAATAAACATATGATGTTTAAAGATAAATGTTCCGTAAGGTTAACTATTATTTACCATGGTTATGGCAAGATTTTCAAGTTAAGTAATCTTAACTTATAGTTCGTACAGATCCTATAATGATTATATGTTGAAGTAAGAGATTCGACTTATATGCATTATGGGATAGTAAAACATGGTTTTGGAAAGAGAACTTGGTCTTTGAATCATTGTATTGCTTCAAACTCAACTCTTGGTGAGATTTGGCTTTGGGAAACCGAGTTATGCGGATTACAATTTTAAAGGGGTTAAAATTTGTATTTTATTACTACATAACTATCATCGCATATTACCATGTTTTCGTTATTATCATATTTCCTACAAGGTAGTGAGTTTGCGCTATTTTAGTAACAACGTGCAAGTTTAGCGATAGGTGATAGCTGTTGGATGGATTTATAGTGGTCTCTTTCGCACTGGGATCGAGACTTATGTTTATAGATCAGGTTGTAAGGCCTTAAGGCTATTTATATTAGCTTAGCCAGTTAGCTTTCTTTTAATACATGTTTGGTTGACAGTTTTTTGGGGGCTGGAAATATTAATCTCGTATGAATATTTATCCGGTATAAGATGTGGCTTTAGTCCATAAAACAAACATATATAAGCTAAATTTTCTATAAAAAAAAATCTATCGAAGTGGAGTTTTCTTTAAGTGACCTTTTTCTACAAAAATGGGTTTGGTTTTGTACCATTACATCCTTCGGTGAGTGATTAATATTATGTTTAAACCCAACAAAAATGATGTTTTTTTAATCATGCTCAGAACTAATCCTTTTGCAAGTTGGAAATTAAAAAAGAGCTTTTAATCGGATGTTTGGGCTGTTAGCTATTTTATTCTAATGCCTCCGGGTCAGGGCATTACACGTACACTTTGCCTCTAAGACTTGCCACACAGTTTGGTCCAAAAAGGTCCATGTTAAAACGTTGTAATGGCTTAGAAGTAGAAATTTCCTTCTTCCTTTTAAAATATATTTTCTTTTGTTTTTCATGTTGACATGCGTCACAAATTTTATTTTTACTAAAATTGGTTTTGGGTATACCCTTAACCAAATCTTTCTTAGAATCTTTTGAAATTAAATCTAAGCTAGCATGTCCTAAGCCTTCTATGTCACAACCAACTATTTTTATCATGTGTCACGAAACATTTTACATCTAAGTTAGACAAGTCATTTATGCTAATTGTATACACATAATGATTTCGATATGCAACAAAAACATGTTCATCATCTTTCACAATGCACTTTTTTGCAATAAAAAAACATTATGATCATTACCACATAATTGACTTATGCTATGTAAATCATGCTTAAGGCCATCTGCAATCAAGACATTCTTAATACAAAGGGATGAGTTGTTACCTTTGTTACCAACTCCTACCACTTTACCTTACGCGTTGTCACCGAATGTGATAAATCCGCCATTTTTGGACTTTAAGTAAGTTAAAAACATTGCATTGACGGTCACGTGCCTTAAGCATCCACTATCAAGGAACCATTTGTTCTTGTTTGTATCTACCTGCAAAATGATCGTATATGACATATCTTGGTACCCATCCCATTTCGGGTCCATGCAGGTTTGTGCCATAATTTACATTATGCATGTAAGAATGCATATGATTCATGTAGGAACCAACATATCTCTACATCTTAGGAGATTGTTTTTGAAAAGCTTTCCTTTTGGATTGCCATACATTGATTGGTCTCCTATTCGTCATTTTGACAACTTTGGGTAGAGGATCATCCTTCTTAATCAAGACTTTTCTAATTGGTTTGTTGCCTTTTAGTCTAGATGAATAAAATTGAATTATATACCCATTTTAACCACAAAAATCACAAAGCATAGGTTTCGGCATTGAGGCTTTAACAAACGGATTCTTTAGTACAGTTTTGTTTTCGTTTAGATTAAAGTCTAAACCTTCTTTGTTGAAGGTACACTTTGTTCCAAGAAGAATATATCTAGATTTTTCTCTCCTTAAGTAAATCTAGCTATTATCTTAGTTACGTAGTCAACATTTTGTTTTAATTAAACATTTTCATCTTGAAAATTTGTTGAGACTTTAGAAGCATACTCTACTTTTTCTTTTCTAAAATCTTTATTTTTGAATCTAAAGAAGAGATTTCCTTTTTGTAAATCAAATTTCTTGATTTTAATTTTTTAATCATTTTCAATGACTCCCCAAGAGCTTCTTGAATCTCTTCATTTGTGGGTAAGTCATCATCACTATCCGAACTATAAATTACCTCATTTTCATAGGCTATGACACAAAGATTGGTGATTTAGTTGTCACTAAACTCTTCTTCTTCTTCACTTTCATCTGAGTCGTCTCATGTAGCTTTCATTGCTTTATTTGGAAAGTTTTCTTGACTTTTTGGAGTAATGGACACTTGTGGTTGATGTGCCAAGGCTTGCAACATTTGTAGCAAATTACTTCCTCCTTCTTTTTCCTTTAAGTTTTACTCCATGCTAGATTGTCCCATCCAATGGTAGAATCTTCTTCCTTTTTATCTTTTCTTCTTTAAAATTCTTGTCACCCTTTTTGTGATGAGGGAATGTTCATCATCTTCATCAGTCTCGACTTCTTCTTGCTCAAAGTCTTCGGTTGAATTGAAGGTTGTTGTCTTCATTGCAATCAAAAATCCTGCTCAACTTTCAAGTTCAACTCATAGGTTAAGAGAGAACACAAGAGCACATCAAGATCGAGAATGGTCAGGTCTTTGGCTTCCTTGATTGCTGTCACTTTTTGTCTCTAATCTTTTGGTAGTGATCTTAGGATTTTCCTGATAAGCTCAACTTTTGGACAAGTTCTACTAAGAGATTTAAGATTGTTAATGATAAGATTAAACCGAGTGATTAAACCGAGTAAACATATCAGATATATTTTCAGTATCATACATCTTAAACAGTTCATAATCTCTAACTAATATGTCAATTTTTTTATCTCTCACTTGGTTAGTACCTTCGTGAGCTACTTGAAGTTTATCCCATATTTCTTTTGCATTATCACAACCTTGAATTCTATTTAATTTGTTAGGTCTTGGAGTACAGTGTAGGAAGTTTATTTCTTTAGCATTAGTTTGTAATTTCCTCTAATCATCACCATTATATTCACTTTTTGGTTTAGGACCGAACGTTCCTTCTCTAACGATACTAGGTGTAGTGGTCCATTCACTATGATTTTCCAAGAAACCATGTCTTGAGATTGAATAAAATAACTCATCCTAGTTTTCTAATAGGCATAGTTCGACCCGTTAAACAAATGAGGCATGTAGGTCAATTGGCCTTCGGGCAATATACTGGTCTAGTTTGTCATGTGATCTCTATAGACTATTAAGCCAAACTGTAGTACTTAGCTCTCATACCAATTGTTATCTCAAAACTCAACCCAAAGGGGTGGTGAATGGGATGATTGTCAAACTATTTAAAACTTTTACAAGCTCTTTACAATATATTATGTGAGAAAAATAATATATTAACAAATAAAAATAGAAAAATAAAGAGTTAACGGGTAAGAGAGATGCAAATAGATTTATAGTGGTTCGGTCCTCCTATCCTACGTCCACTCCCCAAGTGCCTTGGAAATTTGAATCCACTTATCCGATTCTTCATAGGGTGAATCGAAACCACAGTACAAATGCCTTCTTTATAAAGTGAAGAGGAACCTCGAACAATTTTCTTCTTTATAAGGCAAAGAGCAACCTGGAGACGTCTTCCTTATAGGATGAAGAGCAACCTCGAACTTTGCAGACATTGTAGTGTGTTTTCTCCTTAATTGAGATGATTACCACACTTTGTCGCTCATACAATAAATGAGAATAACTCACTCTCTTTTCTAAAAGAATTTACAATAAATAAGAGGTGAGAAATGATCTGGAGATGTTAGAAAAATGAAATGAATGCTCTTGAGAGTTTTGTGTGATTTGATTTCAGCCAATGGAACAGTAAGTATTGCTCTCCAGTGCTTTGAATGCTCGAAATTTACTCCTTATACATGTTCTGCAAAAATATGATCGTTTTGAGGTGAGCTGAAGCATTAAATGCTGAAAATCTATCCGTTGAAGTCTTTAGGAATTTGAATTTCCATGCGCAGGTGTTGACACAAACGAATTTAGTGTTGACATAATAGATCTAGGCAAGTGGTTGGTTCAACACGTTCTTCTGAGTGGTCGACTCAACTTCAGCAATCTGTCTCACTAATAGAATGGTGTCGACACAGCTTATTCTAGTGTCGACTCATGTAGATCTTTTGAATTTGGAGCTTCAGAGTTCTGGAAATGATGCACTTTGTGTCGACTCAGAACTTTCTGTACGAACCTTCGTGTTGACTTCTTCCATTTTGTGTCAACTCAGTGCCATTTTTGTGTCGACTCTATAGCTTTAAAATTCAGAAAGGGATTCTTGGTGTCGACTCAAATTTCATTTGTGTCGACCCTTACCTTTGATACTTGAAATTTCCTAGTTCTTATATGGACACCAAATTTGCTTATGTCGACTCTCTAGCTTTGATACTTAGAACCTTCGAACACTTCAAAGTATTTGAATTAATGTCTTCCAATCCTGAATATTTCATTCTCAAGTGTTGGTCCCCGGTATAGGCAACCTAGAGGAGGGGAGGGTGAATAGGTTGTAGGCCAAAAGACAAAACTTTTAGGTCTCTTAAAAACTTATTTCAAGCAAACAAATACGCAGCGGAAAATATAAAATAAGATGCAAGAAATAGAAAAGTAATGAGACAGAAACGCAAACCATAACGCCAAGCACGTATAAAGGTTCGGCCAAATACCGGCCTACGTCCCCCTCTCAAGATAACACTTGAGGAATTTCACTAAGCTACTCTTTACAGGTAGGCTTAGAGACCTCTCCTTGTTACAGGTCAAGTGAAACCTAATATTCTATAGGGTGAATAGAA
>JAULLD010343704.1:0-11041 GCA_035668095.1 Sarracenia minor
CTACTACATGCATATGGGCGGGAAGAAGAAAATAAAAAGATCGATTAAACCGAGGATATAGCCCACAGGCAGTGAATTTTCTCTTAATGCCAAGTTGCTACTGATCGAATGACGCTTTGCCCCTTTCTTTCATAGAAGTGACGTAGCATTCGCGAGCGGATAGCTGATCTCCCTTTGTGTATCTCGTTCCTTCTTCTCCTAAAAAATTGAGGGTCAGGTGGTAAGTCGATGGTACCGCCTGAAACTAATACAGGGCCATTCGCCCCAAAATGGTATTGTAGGCCGAGGGGGCATCGACCACTAGGAACGTCAACATGTGGGTAGCCTTGACACGTACATCCCCGAGCATGACCTGCAATTGGATGGTTCCTAGCAGATATACTTTTTCTCTTGTGAAGCCCATGAGGGGATGGTAAAGGGCGTGAGCTTATCGCACCCTATGCCCATCTTGTCAAACGCTTGTGCAAAAAGGAAGTCCGTAAAACTTACCGTGTCAACCAGCACTCTCCTGACTGTAGAAATGCCAATTAGTGCACTGATGACTAGGGGGTCATCATGGGGGTATTGCACCACCCGACCGTCCTCGTCAGAGAAGGTCAACTTATGAGCACTGGAGGGCAAGTTTCCGACCTGGGGAGTCTGGTGACTAGATTGTCCCTGGTCTATTCATAGCCTCTTGGTGTAGGTTTTGCGTACTAAGTTGGAAGTACCACCTCTTGCAAAAATCCTGGTGATCATACCTATCTCAAGGTGTTGGTCTTCTCTCCTTCGTTGTCCATCTTCCGGTCACAGATTTTGCCGATCGGCTTCGCGTGGTCCGGGGCCCTCGGGGCGATCATTGTTTCGTCGCAGTCGGCCAACCAGGAATTGGTCCAGTTTTCCTTCATTGATTAGCCTCTCTACCTCCTTTTTGAGGTTGATGCAGTTCATAGTGTCATGCCCATGATCCTGGTGGAACTCGTAGTATTAGTTCTTCGATCGCCTTTGTGGGTTACTCTTCAACTTCTCGGGCCATATGACTGTCGGGTCTCTCTGTATGTGCATGAGCACATACACCATGAGGGAGTTGAGGGGCGTGAAACGGTCTAGTTGGGGTTCGTCTCTTCTTCTTGGGGTCTGATCAGCCCTTTTTGCTTGCTTCTTATCCGCGAACCTACCTGGTGGTCGATTGTTAGGTTCTTGCTGTCTCTTTTTCGATCTTTGAACTTCTTCCGTGACCCTGGGTCACCTTACATCAAAGGCATCGTCGACATCCATATGCTTCCTTGCTCTCAGCATAAGCTCTGTCATATGTACCGGGGGCGATTCTATCAAAGAGGCTAGGAATCGGGATGTGGATAGGCCTGTGATGAACGCTGCCATAACTACCTTTTCTTTATCTCCATCAACTATGAGTGCCTACCGATTGTAACGGGTGACGTATTCTCGTAGAGACTCTCCCTTCTACTATTTAATGTGGAGGAGGGAGGCTGCTGATTTGCGGTGCCTCTATCCTCCGACGAAATGGCCAACGAACATCTTGCAGAGTTGATCGAAAGATCCTATGGACTCCGGCCTCACCTTGGAGAACAACATCTTCGCTGCTCCCTTCAGCATGATAGGGAAGGTGCGACACATGATCTCTTCCGGGATCTGGTGGAGATGCATCAGGGAAGGCGTGACACATGATCTCAACGTCGAATTGGTCCATTTGTGGCATCTTAAACTTTGGGGGCATGGGGGCCTCCATGATAGTAGGAGTGAACTTTGGGATTTGGCCTGGCTTTTTCCAAGCATCTGCTCCTCGGGGGGGCCTGCCTCCAGTGGTCCGCTGCCACTTATTGGCCTGGGTTCCCGCCTCTTACCGCGACTCGATGACGTCAGGGTTGATTCTTGAGCGCTCTAGTCCCCGGGCTAGTTGCAGGATGATTACGCTGCCCCGGGTTAGGGCTCGGGGCTCTACGTTCACTCGACTTTCAACTTCTTCTTCTCTATCGTGCCTTTCTCTTCGTGCAGAAACTTATCACGTCTCGTTCACTGGCAGATGTCCTTCTGCTATTGCGTAGGAATTTACAGTTTCCTCACGCTGGCTCCAGGTCATGTGATTGTTGTTTTCGCTGTGAGATGGAACTCGAGATTCTGCCTGCCCGCGGAAATGTTGAACCATTTCCCGGTTCTTATGCACCACCTACTACTTCTGTTGGATGAGTTGCTGATTCTGCTGTACCAGTAGGAGTATCCCTTCAGCGAGCTGGTCGTAAGAAGGTGGTGTAGGATTTGTCAGGGGAGGCAATGAGTTTCCTCTGGGTGGACGACTGGGGTCATCTTCGCCTACCATGGACCTGGTGCGAGCCATTTTTTCAGATTCAAGGCTACCAAAAAAGTAAAATCGTTCCCACAGACGGTGCCAAAATGGTAGAGTCAGAATTTGTATAGGTCCGCTCCAAGGTCCATTGGCCTGCAAAAGAGGGTAGATCACGTTAGAGAGGGGCCGAAAGGGGTTTTCGACGTACCATCTCCGACGATCAAGTCAGTCCATGGACAATGTAGTGGTGCAGGGAAAGTAAAGAGAGAAAGAGAGTAGGACGACAATTAGGGTTAGATAATGGCGTACCTTTCACCTTGGATACCTATGATGTATATATACTGATCGTCGGGTTGAGGAACACGTGGCCCTCGGACGCACGTTTACCGTGCGTCAATCCCCCTTTTCATAACTGAGTAGGAAAGATAGGGATTCTGCATAATTGATTGGGAATGGTGAGGATTCTACGCGATCCTTGTTCTGATATACTCGGGGAAACTGTTTTCCCTCGTTAAATGCAGGCCCACTGTAGGCCGGGCTATGATCATAGGCCGACCGCAGGTCGGGTAGATAGAGGTCGGTGATTGCCCTTTTGGGTTGACTGCTCGCATGAGGAGTTGGAAGCCTTCCCGACCCTCGGTCGGGCACATCCCGTAGAGTTCTCTGTAAGGAGCGGTCAGTTTCCCGGGCTACCTCTTCCCGCCGCCCTGCTAGGTAATTGCCCATTGGACTGGGTCGATCCGGATCTGGGCTTCTCCGTCGTGAGTTTTGGCTAATCCCTTAGGGCCCAGTTAGGGGTATTTTATCCATACCCATCAATTATTATTCTTATTATTATGGGTAAAAACTTGAATTTCAGTTAAAACAAAAAGGATAACTCCATATCATGTCCAAATAAGTATCCAGATCATAGATTTTCAAACACTACAATATTTTTGTTGCTTTTAAAAGGAACCAGAAAACTTATAAGATAAGAAAATATATAAAACTAAGTCTGAGACCTGTTAAAAAAATGAACGTACGGAAACACTATCCTCCACCTAAACTACAAACTATATTATTCCTATAAAAGTTCCAAATTTTCAGACTAAAAAGTAAGAAGTTACAAAACTCCTTTTCCCTTAATTTTCTCAGCTTCAAATAAATAATGTACCCGGTCAGATTCCAAAACAATAAAACTACATTTTGACTAACGAAATCAAATATGGGGATGACATGATTTTACAACTTTTAGGTAAGTTTGGTTCAGTAGAATGTTTTTGTACAAATAAGGATAAATGACAATCTTTTGTAGGTAAATAATGATTATTTATTGGGTTTTACATTTTATCATTTTTTTTAACTATGAATGATCTTTTACGAATCTTTTAAAGAAACCATCCATGTAATTTTTAACAAATTAAACATAGTATTAATTTGATTCATAAGATAAGTTTCTTCACAAATTCAACAACTAGAGGTCTTCTTAAGAAAATTATCCTAATAAATAAAGATCAACCATGGCCATTAAACCTTCTAATGGAAACTATTGTGGAGTCCTCTGCCCATTTGGAGGGCGAATAGTACCCTTTCTTAAACCCAAACTTGCAGACGTGAACAAGAAGAAGAAGAAGAAGAGTGAGGGCAAGAGAGAAACCCAAACAACACAAAAGAACTGTTGAATTCCACCTTTCTGAAATAACTAGTCCTTGGCCATTTACCTTTAACTATTTTTTTAAAACTATAACAGTAGTCTAAACTCCAAATCCGGTATGATCAAATTCACAAAGAAACAACTGAGACATTAATAACCAATTCCATGAATCCTGAATCAAGCATGGGAGAGATAAAGAGAGAGAGAGAGAGAGAGAGAGTGAGAGTCATGTTTGGGACATGGGGATGTGGGGGTGTTTGGTTTTGAATTTACAATTATATCCTTTAAGTCATTAGTGAAGTTAAGATGATAAATTGAGGGTAATTTGGGAAGAAAAAGCGTGACAGAGGCTCAAGTCTATCCCCTTTATATAATAATATAGATTTAAGGATGCGGGCTCGTGTTGGGCGGGTACTCAAATGGTCCATATTTATCTTTAATTTAAGTTTAATTGTAACTAAAATTTTATGATTGAATTCGTTTATTATATATATATATATATAGCTCATCGAATTTAATATCCATATAAAAATTTAAATTAATCAAATATTAGTATCTAATTGATATAATAACATTTTTTTTTAACAATATTTAGCTGCAATTTTGATACTTCTCCTCTTCGCACACCTGCCCAAGCCTCAAATATTCCAACTAATCTTTGTCCATATTATTCATATTCATTATCCTTTTTATGACTTCATTTTCTAAGCCTACATAGTTGATACTCATAAGTTTACTTGTTCCGATGACAAGTTTAGCCTCGTTCCTTAGAATAGAATTCATACTCTTTATGTTAGAGGATGAAACAGATGCCTTGATGTTGCTGTGTAGTTGAGCCTTTGCTCCTTCTTCATTTGGTGACTTACCATTGTCCTTCCTTAACTTTGGTTTCGTACCCTTCTTCTTCTCTGTTGACTTCACCTTCTCCTTATGCTTGGATTGGCACACAAAGCTATTAATGTGTATTTCCTGGCAACAGGTTTACGACTATGCTGCATTGTGTACCCGTTGTCATATTTTGCCCCATTTGAAACCGTCTCTGCAACAAAATTATAGCCCTCCTCATGGTCTGCAACTATCACTGCGGTGCTTTTTGTTTGACCCAACACCTTGGATACCACCCCCAATACACCTTCTCTTTGGCCATTTGAAATACAAGTTTCCTCAATCAGCTGTGACCCTTTTGCACGACCCCTATCAGTGCTTTTTGCAATTACTTTCTCTATGTATTTTGTCCTAGATACAACTACTACACCGTGTAATACCTCTTTATGTGTTGACTTCTCATTTGGGGTAGTAGGTAATGTCTTAGGCCTTGTAGAGCTATGTTAGTTTTGGCCACATGGCTAGTACTAGCCAGCTCCTCTATGTCTTTCTCCAGTAATTTTCCAAGGTACGTAGAACTCTTTGAAGAACAACAATGGTGGTTTTCCATAATACACTGCATTAAGTAAAGTATATTACCCGCTTTCAATTCACATTGATGGTTTATCAAGCCCTTATGTTGAGTGAGAATCATAGTCCTATCAACCTCCACGTCCTTTTCATTGGCTGTTCTAAAATCCACACTGAGAGAGGTATCCCATATATCCCCAAGCATGATAAATGATTCATCAAACCATGCATGTAAGGGAACACCCACAAAATTCATGCACACCTTTCTATTCTCATTGGACTCATGAATACTTCATTAATAGACTACCTCAAAATAACTTTTAATGTGGGCCTGTCCATTTACTGAAAACTCACATTCTCTTCCATTCACTTGAACTCTAATAAGACTTTTGGACCCCCTAAGGCTTTGATGGTGGACATTGGCATATATTCCTTGTACATTTCTTTCTCCAGGCTTTCCACAATGGTATCTGATCTTTTGACTACTCCCACGAGACACAGCTTTAACCATTCTGAATCAACCTTGGTAGCTTCCACTCTTCTTTATTTATAATGTGTTTGCACTGAGCTCTACTGTCCCATACTTGTTGGAACTTGTGCCTTTTGGGTAGCTTGAAACAGACCCATATTCTTTTTGCTTTTCAGCTCATACTTGTTGTCAAAGTGGGCTCCTTTTACATAGATCCTTTTGTCCAATGACCACACCCCATCAAAACTATTGATAGCCTTCTCAGTAGATATCTCGTTGATAAATTTGATGAAACCAAACCTAGTCTTGGTTCTCCATCTTCTTTTTGGAGGAATGAAAGTTTCCAACGCAACCGCATTACTAAAAAAATCTTACCTAACCATTGAGACTGGATTTGGCCAAGTAGATTTTCCACAAAGATTGTGAATACACTGCTTGCAGGCTTCTCTCCTCCCTTGGTTCACCCAGATCTTGGTTGAGTGAGTGCATAGTGCATAGATATGTAGTGTAAAATGCAATTGCCTTAAATTATGAACTTCTTTTAAAAGATTTTACATAGACTTTACATCTCTCTTAACTATGCATATCAGCATGCATGCAATTTACACAATATTGTCTATTTACATAATTTTTCTACAGGCTTATCGTATTTATGAGAAATTCTTGATTTGAAACTAATTTTCATTGATTTCAAATATAAAACCAAAACTCATTTTATACACAATAGCTCATACCTCATATTAGTCTAATTACTTTTATAACTACCTAACCAACTTACTAACTCTACTCTTATAATTAACTACCTCTCGTTGGCAACCTTATTACCTTGATCAGTTAATGATAAGCTCACTTTATCAGCTTCTCTAAGATTCTCCCGCAAGAAAATGGAGGACATTGGCATACCATTAGCTTGGAACGTAGTGTAGCAAACCTTTTACCAACTAAAGGTTTAGTTAGAATGTTTGCAATTTGGAGATCGGTAGGAACGAGACAAAGTTGAATATGTCAAGTAGCAAGTCTTTTACGCATGTAATGGTAGTCAACTTCGATGTGTTTACTACAGGCATGAAAGAAAGGGTTCATAGCTAAGGCAAGAGTAGAAGTGTTATCACAAAATTAAATGGGAAGAGATTTGTTGTCAATTCGAAATCTATAAGCAACATTTGTAGCCAGCTCAACTCAGTCACACCTTGAGTAAGTGCACGATATTCGGCCTTGGTAGAGGAGCGTGCGACGGTGGATTGTTTCTTTGCTAACCAACTGACAAGATTAAGACCCAAGAACACACATAAACATATGGTAGATTTTCTGTGAAGATTATCACCAGTCTCATTAGAGTTTGAATAGGCTATTGAGGAATATGGACTAGGTAAGAATTCTAACCTATGCGTAAGTGTACCTTTTATGCAGCGAAGAAATCTCTTTAAGGCAGAGAAATGAGCTAAAGTAGGACAATGCATATGCTAACAGGCCATGTTACCAGCAAAGGTAAGATCCGATCTGGTAATTATTGTTAGGATAGTATACCTAAAATCCATGCTTTTATGTATTTTATTATCATTGATCCCTGGTATATAAATGAGAAACACTTGAGAGTTATTTGCACTTACTGTTTCATATCTATTGTGTGTGTATGCGTGAATACATAGTCAATGTATTCTTTCCAGTATTTGACTCAGTGCATGAAGCGTAGAAGATCGTGTCAAATGTTCTGACAAATATACAAGTGGGATCACAATTGTAATGGACCCAGACAATCCATTGGTACGGTAATAGCACATCGTTATAGTAACCGGTCTTAGCTAGGTCGAACGGACCGAATTCTGATCTGGGAATTTGATGTTCGAACTCGATGTGTTAGTACACTTAGAGTGTATTGAGCAAGATCATTAGGATGATCAATTCTATACTGACTATATGAATTGATCCACAACCTATATTATAATGTATTGCATGTACTTTTAATCTCGACGTGATTGATCAAATCATGTTCAGATAACGCACAGTGCTTTGAGTCACCAATGGTTGAGATTTTGATATTGAGATCAATATGACCGGTGGGTCCGGTACTGTTATTATTTGATCGATGGTTGATAATCAACTGATGGAAACCACGTCAGACTTAGGTTGAGGAGTTTCCCCCTCGTGTGCTTTGTTTATAAGTTTGATTATGCCAAATCTATACAGTGGATCGTTTGATCCGACATACTCAGTAAGTTAAGCGGCACAGTTGCGAGGATAAGAGGATTATTGAACCGGGTTGTCAGTAACCTAAGTCGATTATTGAAAATCCATAACTTAAACGTAGGGAGATTACAGTGCAAATGATAATTGGAAACTCGAGACACAAATCGAGTTAGGGATGAAAGTTCAGTCAGGGCATTTAGTGGAATAAGTCCTGATTCGTACAAGAATGGATCAAACGCGAGGGTTGAGTTGGGGATATCTGGTTTTCTCGTACGATTAGCCCGAGTCATATACTTCCTCGTGATCCCTCACAAAGCCCATTTATACGCACAGGTTTTTTGGTAGGCTTCAGTTAATATTTAATTTAATTCAATCGTCAGGTTTTTGGTTGGGACGGTCGGGGTATTAAATTAAATAAACAAGGGCATAATTGGCAAAGTGGAAAGTTTGAGAAATCCTCTAGGTGGTCGGCCCTACAATGTGAGATATTGAATTAATTTTGTTATGTGTATATTATATATTGCATATATGGCAATAGTATATACACTTAGACTATTTTTGATATATTGTAATATATTAAAAATGGAGACAAAATTAATTCTCACACTCCTTCTATATGGCCGGCCCTAGCTAAGGAATAATTCGATATTGTTGTATATAATTTTATGCAAGTTTAGGAAGGTGGATATGTATATCTCCTAAATGCATAAAATGATATATATATATATATATATACAACATTTAAGAGAATTAGCATATTCTTTTAACACGCCCATAGCCGCTGCCCGACTCCTCTCTCCTTGGTGTTTTTTCTACAACTTTTGAAGAGGATTTCAAGTGTGTTTGAAGCCTATGGATTTGGTTTGGATCGGTGCCCACACACCGGAATCAAGACGTACACCGGGTCATATGCGAGAAGGTTACCGGATGGTCTCGCATCAGAACGTGGAACACTAGAAACTAAGCTACAAGTTTCGTATGGTATATTTTGATCTTAACCCGAAATTATCTTTTTAGCTTTTTCATGAAAAATGAGACGATACATTTTTTATGGTTACGTCATCGTCAAACATTTTTTTAAAAATCCGCTGCGTCGACTCTAACACACCCAATGTCAAATAGGTATCAAGAAACACAATCCAAAAAAGACAATATGTGCACTAACCATCCCTTCATAATTCCAAATACCTAAATTCGCTATAGTCCTTTCAGGAATACCCCAACCATCAAATAAAAAACAAACATTTAAATAAGCATCTATAATTGGCTTATTTTTTTAGTAAAGATTTATACTTGTAAGGTTTTAAAAATCTTACTTATTTGGTCTCTCATTGTACTCAGTTGACTTTTTCTACATCTTTTGTAGGGACCCGACTCCTTTTAATTTCATATTTTAATTTAAAATCAGGTGTAAATGTGGAGGCCAAACCTTGATTTATTTATTATTATCTCAAAAATATGTCATTTGGATGATTTTGGTGTCCCAAGAGTAGTGAGATTGTGGAACGGTTCGTTCGATAAGACGTTCGATGAAAAATATGCTAAAGTGGGTGAAGGAAAACTAACACGCCTTCACTATTTCGGGCATAATGTTTTCTATGAGAATAATTTTGATGTGATATTAGAACCATTAGAAATAGGACTTTCGGGGCTTCCATTTGGAATAAGAATGACCCTATTTCGAGTTTGGATGAAGAAGTTTTGCTCATTTGAAGTTTCGAAGTTATGGCTATTGGTAAGGGAGCACTCGAGTGGACTTATAGAGCGCTCGAGCGGTTGCCACGATTCAGCATTTTTAAAACAGACCCAAGAGTTGTATTTTTTCATTTTTCTCCTTCCTTTTTATCTCTAAACACAATGGGAGGCCTAGGGTTTGTGAGTTTGGATACTTGGAAGGCTCATGGAAGATTTTGAAGCCCTATTTGGTGAATTTATTGCAATTTCTTCATGAAATTTATGGGTTTTCCCATTTTTTCATGTTTTCACCAATCCGAACCATGTTTTATGTTATGTATGAGATTGAGGCATGAATTTGGACTAATTTTGGAGCTTTTGTTCAATATTGATGTAGGATTATGCTAACCCTTGAACTCTAGGCGAGTTACGTGATACGATTTTTTACTATGTGATGGAAAGGTATGATTTTACATACGTAGTTTGTGAATGACGAACCCTAGAGTTCAAAACATTGAAATTGGATGTAGTTTTGGTAATGTGTATGTGATTAGACTACCCTAGTTTGTTGATTGGTGGTCTATATATACATATGTATGGAATGAAATTCTAGTGAGAAGGTTAGGGTTTGAGTGTGGTTTGTTTTTCCCAAATTTAGGAAAAATTACTTGGTTATGGTGATATATCAAGATTGATAATATAAGAGCATAATTGAGCCTTAACTGAAGATGGACTGATAAATTATTGATAAAAATTACAAAGTATGTATTGTTGGTTAGCAACGGGTTAACCTAGGTTTTACAATTAATGTTGGACTTAATTACCCCAAATAGTCGTTTGAGGGTATGAGATTTATGTCTAATTCATATTTTATGAATTGTATATACGAGATGGGTCACTAGTTTGAGGATTAGGGTTGCATGTTGTTTGTTTCTCCAAATTTGGGGAAATCGAATGGGTGTTGGATTAAAGTAGAATTAATCCTATGAAAGTGAGCTCGAATCTTCAATGATTGAGATTTGATAAGTCGGGATCGAATGTATTCACTTCCGACTAGTGGGTATGTGTTGGGTAATGTGGTGCGGCCTAAGCTTCTCCATTAATTTGATGTTTGTTTGATCCAAATTGGGTCACGAATAGATGTAGTTTATATTCTACATGTTATAGTTATATGTGATATGTTTGGATGTGTGATTCTATGTGAATCGTTGGGAAGCCTGTACCTATGGTTAAATTCCGTAAGTTGAGTGGATTAACCGTGGTTTTTGTTGGGATAGTATGCTTAAAAGCCATGCTTTTATGTATTTATTATTCGGGATCCTGGCATATTAATGAGAATTCTATTGAGATGTTATGCATATTAGGATTCATATTTATTTTTTGTATGATGTATGTATGC
>JAULLD010344808.1:0-11039 GCA_035668095.1 Sarracenia minor
GGTTTAGCATTAGAAACGACAACTTACATTCTAAATTTGGTACCTTCTAAGTTAATACCTTCGACTCCCATTGAACTATAGACTAGGTGCAAGCCTAGTTTAAGATATGCTTGAATTTGAGGATGTCCAACACATGTGTTGAAAGAAAACGTAGATAAGTGGGAACTAATGACAAAAGTTTATTTCTTTGTCGGTTATCTCAAGAGAATGAAATGGGGTTTATTTTTATAGTTCTAAGGACCAGAAAATAATGTTCAGTACCAATTCTAGATTCTTAGAGGAAGACTGTGTAATGAATTACAAGCCCAAGAGTGGAATTGTTCTAGAGGAATTGAGAGGAAATACTTGTGGTACGGTAGAAGCACCACAGAAAAGGGTCATTGATGTAGGGACCCGATCCTATTTCATTTATTATTTTCTCGAGATGATGTTGTTTGGTAGGTTTTGGTGAGACGGGAGTTATGTAATCATGGATCGTTTCAATTTTAAACTTTAATTCAAAATCGGTGTGTAGTTGATTTTTCGTAAAACTGGTTAAAAAATTTCAAAAGAATTAAAATTTAATATTGATTCGGGGTCCAATGATCACGCTGTTTGAGTTGAAACCTTCGATTAATTATTTCAGAGTGTCGGGTAAAGTTTGGTATCGTTTGGATCAGAAACGAGGCATAATTTTTAGAATTTCATATCGAACCGGAGCAGCTGGGTCCGCTCGAGCAAACCTAGGACCACTCGAGCGGTGTCCATCAGGTAGAAGCTGTTTTAACGTGATTTGGGACTTCTTTTGTGCATTATGTTCCTTTCTTTCTGTCCCTACGCTTGGAATCGATTGTTAAGATTCTATCTATTTATTAGATTCAATCTTATCGTGACATGACCGATATGGATATTCAAAATGATATATTTACATGCGAACAATGTATATTCTATCTAAGAATAAGGCATGGACTATCCATAGCATGATCTGGCTCGTCAATGGTATAAAATATCTCAAGTTATACAGTTAAAATCCAAAATCTCAAACACGGCATACCCTATCCAGGATTTTAACACGACTTGTCCGATGGATGAATCGTCTTATCCATGGCATAGATTATCTCATATTTAAGTATTCGATTAACAATAAGTACATTTAATGTAATCACAGAAAGCCTAAATAAAAATTAAATATAAAAATAAATATTTTACCAACGATCAAAATATGTCGTGGAATAAAATAGCTATACAACGAATCCAATTAAAAAGCTAAAAATAAAATAAAAGAACTAATCTACTCCTAAAATACCAGGCTCGGGTTTCATCATAACCTGAGAAAACGATGGGCTTAACCATACATGGTTGGGCTGGAATCCATCTTCGAGTTGATGTCGATGTTCGTCGGCAGCTTCTCTTCGAAAGTTGGACCTTCTAGTACTAGCTCGTTGGGGGTCGGAAGTTGAGTATGTGAGAAAGATGAGGATTTTTATCTATGTACTCAGATGTTGAATTCTGTTGGCATGGGGGCCTATTTATAGATTTCAGAAATGTGAAGTCCTTCTCAAACTATAAGTCTATTGGCGACACCGTCCGGACGGAAACAACTACACCGTCTGGATAGAAAACGGCCATGCACCCCGATGAAAATTGTTGCGCGTCTTGACGGAATTGGCAACGAGCATTCGGATGGAGATGTTGAAGCATCTGGACAATTCTTTGCAGGTCTTAAGTTTTCTTCGAATTCTTGTCTTGTTTTGTTATTGTTTTACATCTCCTTGCCAAAACCTGGCTAAAACACAAAAAATACTACAAAACACAATATTAAATAATATTTCAGACCTAGCATAGTGTAAATAACGGGATTAAATCGTCACTTTTAATTCCCGATCACTTGGGTCACAATTGGCGGGCAACTTGAGGGACTCCCTTGTAGAATTCCTATTGAAACATAAGTATGTTTTTGCTTGGAGCAATACGGACATGCTGGGAATTGCCCCTGTATTGAGGCTCACCATGTATTGAAGTTCATCATTTAAATATCGATCCATAAATGAAACCAGTTAAGCAAATGTATAGAGTTTTTGCATAGCAGCGACAAGAGGCCATCATTGAAGAAATGAATAAGTTGAAAATCGTAGGATTCGTCAGGGATGCATTTTCAGGTTATAATTAGATACTCATGCATGTTCCCGATCACGAAAAGACCTCATTCGTCACCCCAAGGGGCCTATAATGTTATAGGGTCATGCCCTTTGGGCTTAAGAATTTTGGAGCCACATATCACCGCTTAGCCAACAAGATGTTTAAGGAGCAGATTGGAATAAATATGGAAGTGTATATAGATGACATGCTGGTAAAGAGCAGAACTATTGACCAACACTTGACTGACTTAGCAAAAGTTTTTCACATCTTAGAACAATATAAGATGAAGCTTAACCTCGCTAAATGCGCATTCGGGGTGTCCACCGGGAAGTTCCTCGATTTTCTTGTCAGCCAGATGGGAATAGAGGCTAATCTTGACAAGATTATAGCCATTACGGAGATGCATCCCCCAACTAAAACAAATGAGGTGCAACACCTAACATGGAGGATTGCAGCGCTCAACCGATTTGTTTCAAGAGTCACAAACATGTGTCTTCCTTTCTTCAAAGTACTGAAGAAAGCTTTTGTGTGGGTAGGAGAATGCGATCAAGCCTTTACCCAACTAAAGGCATATTTGGCTAGCTCACTCTTATTGTCTAGCCCAGTCGCAGGAGAAGAGCTATATTTATACCTAGTTGTATAACTAGTAGCGGTGAGCGTAGCCCTGATCAGGGAGAAAGTCGATCAACAGAAGCCAATGTACTACATTAGTAAAACTCTCTTGCCCGCAGAAACCAGATACCCAAAGCTATAAAATCTTACATATGCCCTCATCATCTCATCCAAGAGACTAAGACATTACTTCCAAACCCATGTGTTATCCTAGATATGATTCCAAAGGGGGGTGAATGGGTTGATTAGCAAATTTTAAACCTTTTTAAACTTTCTTTAAAAACTTAATTAATCACACAGCAGAATGTAAGAAATATACTGAAAAATAAAAGGAGTAAGGGATAAGAAATACAATACATAGATTTATAGTGGTTTAGTCCACTTGAGCTACGTCCACTCCCTAAGCACCTTGGGAATTTCAAATCCACTAGTGACGATTCTTCAATTGGTGAATCGAAACCTCTTACAAGTAGGGATCTTTTACAAAGGGTGAAACGTAACCCTATTCTTTTAAGGCAAAGCGAAGCCTTATAATGATTGAAGTTTGTGGTAGTAAATGAAGTCTCCTTAATGAGAGAATATACAATTTTGTAGCTCACTTTACAAATCACTCACTCTCAGAAATAAATGGACAATAAATGATCTCGAGAGTGTGGACAACCAGAGAGAATTGAATGCACAGCAGAGAGAGCAATGAGTATATCAGTAATGGTGAATGCTCAGTTCGTAGGTGGGAGTATTGAATGCACAAATAATAACTTGTGATCTCTTGTTAGGAATGTTCTCTGGTGGTTGTATCTTCAAAATTGATTGCTTATATAGTCTCCTCAAAATCAGAACGTTGGAGTGCATTTAATGCTCCAATCAGTTACTGTTGAGCTTCAGACTTTTTGAAATCCCCGACAAATATATCGATCTTTTCTCAGGAAAGGTCGACCTTTTTGATGCTGAGTTGGATAGGTCGATCTTCTATTTGAATTAGGTCCTCTTTAGTTCAGTTCGCAGAATGAGATAGATCGATCTTTTTAGGAAATGTCGATCTTTTTGAACTTGATCAAGAAAATAGATCAATCTTTTTATAGAAAGGTCGATCTTTTTGAATAGTCGAGGAGAGAGAAAAGGCTCGATAAATATAGATCGATCTATTTATCAAATAGGTCGATCTTTTTCTTGGCTGTTAAAAATAGATCTATCTTTTTCTCAAAAAGGTTGTTC
Source organism: Sarracenia minor (assembly GCA_035668095.1). Classification (NCBI taxonomy): domain Eukaryota; kingdom Viridiplantae; phylum Streptophyta; class Magnoliopsida; order Ericales; family Sarraceniaceae; genus Sarracenia; species Sarracenia minor. Next base: position 3,946 of record JAULLD010344808.1, read on the forward strand.
ATTTTGAATTCAAAGCCTTTGAATTTGAAATAGTTTCATCTTTGGGCAATAGCAAGTATGTCGACCTTTCTCATGAAAAGGTCGATCTTTTCTTGTCTTTAAAGAAAGTTGTTTTCAGCAGAAAGGTCTATCTTTTAATATAGAAGGTCGACCTTTTTCTTTCTTTAAAAAATAGGTCGATCTTTTTCTAAAAAAGATCAATCTTTTTGAAACTCAAAAACCAAAATCAGAGCTTAAAAATCTCAAAGACCTTTTCAAAAGAGTTTTAAATAAAGGCTTTTTGTTATAAAATCTTATAAGATCAATATCTCAAAATCATGGAATTGGTAACCCTAAAGTCCTGAAAAACTAATCAAGATACAATCAAACATTAGTACCAAACAAATTCAATTATTTTTTATATGTCAAAACAAGGAAGCAACATGATTGAATAACCCTTGGGCTAACACCATGTTATCGTCATACTTACTGATCATCTTGTGAAAAAGGTCTTCCAAAAGCCGGAGCTTTTTGGGAGGTTGGTTCAAAGACATTGAGTTCAGGCATCAAACAGCACTAAAGGGTCAGGCCATTGCAGATAACCTAGTGGAGTTAATAGGAATAGATCAACAAAATAGCCCAAATACCCCGATAGAAGACAGTCCAGCATTGCCCGATCATCTAGAGCAGAACACCGTCACTGGCACCGAGCAACAAGGGAGGAACTTCGATAAGGCTAAGTTATGGATGACAAGAATTGATGGCTCATCTAGGGAAAACACCGGGGGAATGGATTGATATTCACTTCACCGGAGAGAGACCGTATGAGATACATCATCAAGTTGGACTACCGGGTAATCAATAACGAGACCAAATACGAAGCTCTGGTCAGGGCACTACAAATGACGAAAGCATCTGGCGCAATGCTGGTTTCCATCACCACAGATTCGTAATTGGTAGCGCAACAGGTCAACGGACACTATGAGGTCAAAAATGACAAGCTGAAGGAGTACAAGTTAATCATCGAGTCATTGCTTTCAGGATTTGAAGAAGTCGAAGTCAAGCGAGTGCCCCGAGTAGAAAATGAAGAGGCTGACCAACTAATGCAACTGGCTTAAGGGGATGCCGAGCAACCGCATGATGACATAATCTTTGACACAGCTGCCCACCCGGTCACGAAGCAACCCAGTGAGACCTTCCCAGTCGCAAATCCATGAGAGATTGGTTGGGCGTGACACATCATCAACTTCCTTTGGATAGGAGATCTCCTAGAGGACAGAAAAGAAGCCAAGAGACTTCAGTTTAAGGCAGCTAGGTATATCCTGATTGGTGACGTTCTCTGCAGAAGGGACATGTCTGTCCCTTATTTACGCTGCTTGGATGATTATGAGGCCCAGTATGTCATGAGGGAGATCCACGAATTAGTGTGTTGGAATCATTCCTGTTACAGATCATTAGCCGGGAAGATTGCTAGATCAAGGTATTATTGACTTACTATGGCTGAAGATGCAAAGGCTTTCATAGCGAAATGCGCCAAAAGCCAACGATTCTCTAATCTCTCTCATTGTTCCCCTACAGAGTTGACTGTCGTCACTACCCCTTGGCCATTCGCTCAATAGGGACTAGACATTGTGGACCCCATGTCAGTAGCCAAGGGACAAGTCAAGTTTTTGCTGGTAGAGATTGATTACTTCACTAAATGGATAAAAGCCCAACCCTTTGCCAAAATCACATAGCAAAATATCACCCAGTTCATATGGAATATGATTATTTACAGATATGACATTCCCAAGGTCATAGCTATAGATAACGGTAAGCAGTTTGACAACAAGAAATTTAAGAACTTTTGCGCATAGCTTGACATTGAGCTCTGGTTCGCATTTCCAACCCATCCTCAGTCCAATGGGCAGGTAGAAGTTACCAACAGAACACTGCTCAAGATTATCAAAACCAAATTGGGAAACTCTAAGGGGTTATCAATAGAAGAGCTTCCCAACATCTTATGGGCTTATCGAACAACTGCAAGAACACCCACACAAGTCATGCTGTACCTGTTGATTTATGGCCATAAGGCTGTTTCACCGATGGAAATTGGGCTAACCAATGCATGGACAACCTCTTTTGATCATGTCAGGAATGGTCAAGAACTCTGCATAGACTTGGGGTTGATCAGAGAATAAATGGGGCTACCCGCAATCCGTGTTTCTACCTATCAAGCTAAGATGAGGAGATACTACAATACACAGGTTAAGGGAAGCTGAGACCAACCTGAGAGGGCCATACGTTATCAAGGAACAAACTGGAATTTGGGGCATATAGGCTGTAAGACATGAAAGAGAGAGATCTCACTCATCCATGGAATACGGAACATCTAAAGAAGTATTATTCCTTAAAGGGAGGTAAACTCTTATGTTTCAAAAATTTTCAAATGGCAACAACCCTTGTAACAACTTATTCTTGTGATTAGTGAACTTAAAGTAATAAATGTTGCACCTCCTCCCTCAAAATTACGTTACTTTTCATTATCAATGAAATGCCCAGTTTATCTTGTCAACGGATATAAGGTTTTGCATAAAGGAGTTCACACCCCATGTGCCTAAAGGGTAGGGCTGAGCATAAGATCGTCCAACCTAGACTGACCAGTCCCAAGAGCTGTTCAAGACCCCTGTGTCTAAGGACATAACTGAGCACAAGATCGCCCAGCCTGGACTGACCAATTCCAAGAGAAGTTCAAGCCTTCTATGCCTATAGAGCAGGGCTAAGCACAAGATTGCCCAGCCTGGTCTGACCAGTAAAAAGAAGGAAAGGAATCCCATTCAAAGGCCAGGGGAATCAAACTCTTCCAACACAGGCATCATAAAGACATTATCAAATAAGTAAAGTGTATCATGAGAAAAGAAGACCGATGGAATCAAACTGTTCCTAACATAGGCCTGAAATAAAAAAAAAATGTTTAAAAGGAGTTTTGAAAGGTTCATAACATCAAGGATGGATCTTAGTAGCATTATGGGCAATTGTGGCATTGGCATCCTTCAAGGTGGTGAGATCAACCACCAGAGCCCGATCCTCCAAAGGGGGCTACTCTACTTCGCGGTCCTGCTTCTGATCTATCTGAACAGCCTACTTAGGAGCATGTGTCTCAGGTTTTCCGTCATCGTTAACATGAGAGGGTTCATCTTCCACAAGACAAACAATAGCAAAATTCTGATTGGGGTACACGAGGAAATCCTGGTCCCTGAAAGCTTCCCATCTCTGGTCCCAGAACATTGCAATTTTGTATTGGACCTCATCATTTTGCATGTACACCTTGATTCGTTGCTTCACCATTTTCTCGAACTGTGAAGTCTTTACAAAGTCCTCCAGGCCCTCAATCTGCTCCCAAGCTTGCTTGTACTCCATTGCTCGGATTCTGCCGCCAAGGGCGTGATTCCGCTCATGCTACCCTTTCAGCTTAGCAGTAAGCTGCTTCTTGTCTTCAACCACGAGCCTGTAGGCTTTAATACTTTGTTGAGCATCAGAGTTGAGCCGGGCAACCGTGTTCTTCAGTGAGCTCCTCTCTTTCTCAAGGGAGTTCAACTCCCGAGCAGCCCTTAGAATCTTTTGCTCCATTGCATCTTCTGGGCAATTTGATAGCACAACACAGCAACCTAGCGCACAAAAACAAGGAACAGTAGAAGATCAAAAGGCAGATATAATATTGCTACAAATCAAACAAACGGCCAAATTTTTATCACACATTTATCTTAGTCGACTCCTGGTAGAGCCGATCCTTTTTTGGAAACAACCATCTCAATGGCTACCAGGCCAGAAGTACCCTCAACGAATACTATTAAGGATTCTTCTTCAATCACTGGGCAGACCCCAGTAGCTTCGGGGGCCGTATGGCCAACCTCCGTCATTCGACAAGAGGGGCCACCCTCATATATGACCCACTGACCAGTAGATGAACCACCCTGGCCAGAGTGAGGGACGCTTTGCCTTGGAAGTAGTGTCTGGTGGCGTTTTGGAGAGGGAGAAGTAGCATTGGTAGCAGCAGCAGCTCCTAAGCTGTCAGTGGCTTCCCTTTCACGGCGGCGAAGGATTCCAGGTCGTTGCCTCATTTCTTCTTCTTCTTCTTCTTCTTCTTCTTCCCATTCATCTTCTCGCTCAGTCAAAGTAGCTGCAAAAACACAGTAGCATAATGGTCAGAATAACAAAGAGAAAAGAGAAAAGCATTAAACAAAGGCACCTATGTATGATTCACCTAGCACCATAGGTGCCGTGCCACCTTCAACCAAACAGTGTAATGTCAGCATATCTGATGAAGGCTCAGGGCCGAGGAGATATTCACTGAGACTTTCGTGGGTGACCAGAGTACTCCCAGCTACGATTCTCATAGGCCAGTATGACCTTCACAACCTTGCACTTTTAGCGCCGATCTTTAAGTTTCTCGCACGACCATCTTTAGCTGGAGGGTCCCAACTTATAAGGATACGTGGAGGCTGCTTGGCCAAGTCTTCCCAAGGCTAAACCTTCCACCCTTGGCCAGAAACAAAAGAGAACCTTCCTTTCCAATGGTTATTGGAGGAAGGCAGATGGGTTACCCATGCACGCCTTTATCTAGCTTAAAGGCTGACAGAGCCTGTGAGGTGCTCAACTGGCTTGTAGCATCAGAAGAACTCCTCCAATGAAAAGGATGCCTTTCCGTCAGAGATGAACTCCCAAAGGACTATGCTCCCCATGTGGATTCTCCACGCGTTTAGCACCAGTTGGACTGAGGAGATACTCAGAAAATCGAGGAATCGCCTCACGAATGATGGGATAGGGAACCTCATACCAGCCTAAAGGGCCCCCTCGAACATGCACACTTCACCCCTAACAAGAGTGCAAGTCCGTTCGTGATTTTTGGGGACCCTAAGCTTGACGGAATCAGGAACTTGGTATAAAGCCCTTAGCCACTTCAGATCGACGGCACGGATAGTCGATACCTCGATTGGGCTGAGAATGAAGCCAGCGTGCTGCTTTCTGTGATCGGATGAGGGTTAGGGTTTGCTAGGGAGTAGCGAGTGGCCTTAGTGTGAGATGCCCCACCCCCAAAGCCATGGCACCGCCATGAAATCGGAGCGTCTTCAGGGGATCCGAAGATAGCAGTCACGTCGATTAGTTTAAAATCAAGGAGAGGAATATTATACTCCATCGACACCTAATTCAAAGATTTTGGGTTCAAGGTGGCTAGCAGGGAATTCAGATAAGGAAAAAACTCTGATGATGAGAACTCACTTGGAGTCTCAGGCCTCTAGTTGTCTGTAGAAGTTATAGTCCTTGCTTCCAAAGGCAACCTTAGTTCCTCTCCCTCCGAATCGGTGTACACAACAAAAAGATTTCTATAGGGGGACATAAATCCCTAGAAGCCCAATAGAAAAGATGCGAGGGAAAGTAAGGTGTATAGAACGGCATACCAGGGGTGTGTCAGAGACAATCGACTTCATAGATGACGTTTCCAAAAATATCTTTCTCCCCTGACCGTTCTTTAAAAGATAACGGTTGAAAGTGAGGAGTCACTCTTTTTCCCCCCTTCTTTTGTGGTTTCACTGTTTGATTTGAAAAGGCACGGCTAGAAAACGGACATCAAAACGATGCGTCATTAATCATTACGTTGGGAAACGGAGTGGCACTTGCCGCACGATTAATATTAACAGCCTGGCAAATAGTTAGCCAAGCGGTAGTCTCATACGTGCACCTAAAAGAGATCTTCAGACCAAGAAAGTATAAATGAAGACCCCAAGCCTTTGGCTTAGAGCGCATCAAAAATAAGGGACTGCTACTGATAATTCTGGCCAGATCAGACCCAAAAAAAAAGTTAGCCTAAGAACTTCAATATTCTTCAGAGCACCCACTTTACGACCTGGTATCCTAAAGAATAGGAGACTACTGATGGGTATGATATAAAGACAGGACCCGACCCACATCAATAGTAGCCTACCTAAGCCCAAGTCGGCACCCGTTAGGCAGTTGGCCCGTCCAGGACTCTCTACTGATCAGCAATACATGTTGGTCAGCCATACATAAGGACTGATCGGCAGTACGACTTCTCCACTTTGCCCTTTGGGACCAGCCTCCCGTGACTGGTCAGCTACTCGTGGACTGACCAGGCGAGGCTAACCTCTTAGTGATGGATGCTGATCAGGAAGAGTATCCATGTCGTGCTGATTCTGCGAAGATACTTTTCTCATTGGGTCAAGGAAAGCGCATCGTCCAATAAGGCAACCTTCTCAAATTGTTATCTGTAACGATATTCTCTCCAACTATCACGTTGCTCGAGTGGCCACGTGTTAGCCAACGAGATAATTTCTCCAACATTTTTGCAGAAGAGAAGATTCTCTCCAACGATCACGTGGCAAACTCCTAACGGTATGTATAAATAGATAGCAATGGGGAACGAGGTATGCATTCATAACAAACCCTAGTAATCATCTTCTACAGCTCTCCTTACCCCTCACCTACTGTACATACTTACTTGACCGTCGGAGAGGGTTGGCCGGAAAGACCTCCGGCGCCTTGTCTAACGTGTTTTTTCATTTCGCAGGTCTAGGAAACACCCTTTTGGACCGTTCGAGGTTCTGACACTATCATTTTGGCACCGTCTGTGGGAACTCTCTTCTTTTTTAGTAGCATTGAATTAAAGACGATTATGATGAAATAACAAAGAAAACAAACAGATCGACAAAAAATTGAAGAAAAGACGAAAGATCGCTATAGATTTATGATTTACATCAAGAAATTTCACAAGAAAAAATACCAGATCGAAGATAGAGAAGACCTAACCATGGATCGGTGGATATCTCGCGTGAGATTCATGCTCTGATACCATGAAAAAGTTTAGATCTAGAATATACAGATGAGAAATCATAACATTAGCATCACATAACAGAACAATCTAGAGAGAGAAAGAGTCTTGCATCAAATGAATCAATATCGGTTTATTACACAGTTACGTCTCTTAGAGGCTAATAACCAATACAAAACAAATCACTGAACAACTAATCAGCCTAACTATAGTTAAGTAACCACAATTACTTAATACACAACTAATCAGAAAATATAAACTCTCCTTACTTATTATCAACTCGTCATTT
>JAULLD010345909.1:0-11034 GCA_035668095.1 Sarracenia minor
TAAAAATAATGTAAATTTATAAAACACTTATTAAACTCTTTTTTAGTTTTAATAAAATTAAGCAAATATAAAAACTGAAATAATAAAAGGAGTTTAAGGGATATAGATGCTTCCACCACATAACAGCGAGATTTACAGTGGTTCAGCTTCTTCCAAGCCTACATCCACTCCTCAAGTTCACCCTTAAGATTTTCCACTATGTAGAATTCTTTACGAGCACATGAAATCCTTTACAAAGTGTTTCCAGGCACACTTAGGCCTAACAGCTTCAAGAGGATTCTCCAAGAACCAATCCCCTATTTTTCTTCTGATATCTCTTAAAACTCTTCCTTGAGATTCACTCACTCAAAGGACAAAGAGTGACTCACCGTTATTTACAATAAATGTGATGAGTAGAAAATACAAATCACTCACTCACTTTTACAAATGATTAACAATAAATGTAGAAGTAAAGAGAGATGAGAGAATGTGATAGGAGAATAGCAATAAATGTACGCTTGAGGGTTTGTGAGTTATGATCAATCAATGGAATAGTAAATCTTTGTCTCCTAATGATTTAAATGTTGGGAAGTAATGTCTTTTATAGTTTCTTAAGCATTTAGAGCCATTAAGAGTATTTAATGCTAAAAATCCGACCATAGATAACTTCACAGTTTGATTTTTTATGCGCATGGGCCGACTCATTTCTTCAGGTAGTCGAATCGTTGAGATTGAATATGAGGTTCTCATATGAATGGGTTGACTCATTGTTCTGAGGGGTCGACTCATCCTTCAGTGAATTGGGTCGACTCATATTCTGAGAAGTCAACATAAATGACTTCCAGAGAGTTGCATTTTGAAAAACATATTAGTTAAGTTGAATCGTTCTTCAAGGGGTCAACTCGTCTAGACCTTTAACAAAAAATAACTACTTTGAGTCGACTTGTCTTGGGGTTGGTGTCGACTCATTGGTGGTATACAGAGAGTTAGTTTGAAGCTTTGATTTTGGGATGACTCAAGTCTTGTTAAGGGTCGGGTCATCTTGACTTCTAATAGGATGAAGTTAAATAGAGTCTCCTCAACGAGCTTGGGTGTCGACTCATACGAGCTACACAAGACATAATGAAGCTAGGGGTCGACTCATAACTTATTGGGTGTCGACTCAACAGGCTTCATGAAACTTACTTTTGTATCATTGATGTTAGGAGTCGAATCGTAAGGAATAAAAGTCGACTCATTCTCTTGAAAATTGGAATTTTTTAGAAGCTTCATATATATATATATATATATATATATATATCAATTTAATGATTTGTAATCCTAAAAACTTATTTCTAAATCACAATTAAAACATTAGTAATAATTAAATCAATATGTTATTATTGTCAAAATCAAATTTTGAGCTTGATTGAGAAACCCTTAAGCTAATAATCTCCTCCTTTTTGACTATAAGAACATATTGATTTGTCATGCAATAATAAGTACGGAAGTGTGAAAAGCTCCCCTAAGAGTGCGCATAGAATTAATTAAAGATTTTATTTTCAACAAAAAAATTTCTTTTCAACAGTGAATCAAAATAGGGTATCAAAGTATACGATTTTGAATCACATAACTAAACATCAAAGTTTTCATATGTGTCGGATGTGGAAATTTTTTTAAGGAATTAAGTTTCTATAAAAAATTTTAAACAATGTATCCAACAATAATCTCTTTTTCTCTCCACCTTTGTTAAGAATTAAAAGGAATTAGAGGATAGAACGTAAATATACTTTTAAATTTTATTATATTTAAGCATTACCATGAATATATCAACAAACATGTCATTTCTCCCCCTTTGTCATATCAAAAAAGAGAGGGAGGATATAAAGTATCAGAGCAAATAGTTTATAATAGATATCCATCCAACAAGGAGAGCAAGTTGATCAAATCAACTCATTGGATATATAACAAAAACATCCATACAATCAAACTGAAACATACATTCATACGATCAAATTAGAGTATATCAGAGCATAATGATATGGATCAAAACTGAATTAGATGGAAGGGAGTGTATAGAGTAAAAAAATATATCATGGTTCGTCCATGTATTTCTTTAAATCTTTCTTCTTTTTGGTTTGCTCCTTCCTCAATTCACTTCTTTCCTTGAAGTATTGAGCTTGAGATTCCTTCTTTTCTTGCTCTTTCAAGAATATAAACAAGGCTTCATCCCTTTGTTTATCTTTACTCTTTAGCCTTTTTTTTTGCCTTTAGAGCTGGCATCCTTTGAAGCACCAGGCTTCTTTAATTCGACGGGCTTGTAGGGAGCATTTTTTCTTTTTGTTCTTGGTGTTTGAACTGATGGATCTCTTCTACATTAGGTCCTTGGGAGTTGGATGGGGCAGCTTGAGATTTTTGGACACGTGTTTCAGCTCTTTTAGTGGCATTTTTCAATGCCTGAATGAGTTATTCTTCCTATTTCTTCTTTCAAAGGATCTTTTCTTCGTATGTCTCAACCTTTTTACCCAAGGCTTCTGCTAATACCACTTCAATCTTAGCTTTGTTTTTATGATATTCTTTACCAAACTGTTCAAGAATGTCCAGGTTTGAGTTGGTAATGAAGCAAAGTCCATCTTTCAAATATTTGCATATGACTCGTACACAATCTGTAGCTGACTCGACATCCTATTTGAGACATTTGACATATTTTTTGATATAGCGATTAGATTGTTCTAGGACTTCTACTCTCTTGGTGAGGTTGAAGATAAAATGATTTAGATCAAAAAATTATAAGCTTATTCTTTCTTTAGGAGACTTCATAGAAGAGGCAATGAATTGTTGATTCAAGATAATAGTATGAAGCATAGAGAGAATATCAGATTGATTAGATGAAGGAGGTCTTGATGTGGATGTGGTGGTAATATCAGCAACGGGTCGAAGATGGGGTGTATCTGTCCAAAAACAAGGTAGACAACCTGATGCAACAGGAGGAGGAATTGCTTGAGATGTAGGAGGAGCATTAGAGGAGGTCTCAAGAACAGTTTGAACAACCAATTGAGCAAAAGAGTCAAAAATGAAAGAATCATCTTGAATAGAAGTAATGGGTGCTGTTAGGATAGTATACTTAAAAGCCATACTTTTATGTATTATATATCTTTGATCCATGATATATTAATGAGAACCATTTGAGAGGTCATTTCATTTATGGTTTCATATTTATTGTGTGTATGATGAATGAATGCATAGTCCGTATATTCTGTCCAGTATTTGACTCGTTGCATGAAGCAGGGAAGATTGGGTCAAAGGTTCTGATAGAATATACAAGTGGGCTCACAATCGCAATAGACCCAGACAATCCCTTGGTACGATTGTAGCACATCGTTACATGAGCAGGTCTTGACTGGGTCGAACGGATCGAATTTAGGTTTGGGAATTCAATGTTTGAGCTCGATGTGTTAGTACACTTGGAGTGTATTGAGTAGGATCAATAGGATAATCAATTATATACTGACTATATAAATTGATCCACATCTTATATTATCATGTATCGCACGAACTCTTAATCCCGATGAGATTGATCGAATCATGTTCAGATAATGCGCAGTGCTTTGAGTCACCATTGGCTGAGATTTTGATATTGAGATCAATATGACCGGTGGGTTAGGTACTGTCATTATCTTTCTGATGGTTGATAATCAGTTGAAGGAAACCATGTCTGATTTAGGTTGAGGAGTTCCCCCTCATGTGCTTTGCTTATAGGTTTTATGATGCCAAATCTCGCGAGTCGATCTTTCGATCCGGCATATCAAAAACATAAGCAGTGTGGTTGCGAGGATAAGAGGATAATTAAACCAGATTGTCAGTACCGTAATTTGATTATCGGGAATCTATATCTTAAACTTGGGGAAATTTCATTGCAAGAGATAATTGGAAACTCGAGACATAATTCGTGTTAGGGCCGGTAGTTCAATCAGGGCCTTTAGTGGAATAAGTCGTGATTCATGCGAGAAAGGATCTAATTCCGGGATTGAGTTAGGGATATCCGATTTTCTCGTACGATTAGCCCGAGTTCTATACTTCCTCGTGATACCTCACGAAGCCCATTTATACGCATAGATTATTTATGTTTGGTTTCGGTTATTATATAATTTAATTCGATTGTCAGATTTTTCTCCAGAACAATCATGAAATTAAATTAAATTGATAAGGGCATTTTGGGACATACTTGGTGGCAAGGTATGGCCGGCCATGGTGGAGGAGAGTGAGGATCTCATTTTTATGGATATGTGTATATTCTCCATGCATAATTAAGTCAGAGAATATATACATATATTATTTAATTGGTATATATATTTATGTCTCCATAAATATACTATCAATTAAATAATAGACTAATTATTTTAGTTATATATATTCCCTCTCTATAATTTTAGGAAGGAGAATATAATTGTTGACTAAAATATAGCTTGTATATATGATTTGATATATATACATTGGAGAGAGACAAGAGATTAACCTAATCTTCATATTTTTCCTAAAAACTCTCTCTCCCTCTCTTCTACATTGCCGTCGGCCCCCTCACTCTCTCCAATTTCTTGCAAAAAAATTTAGAGCTTTAAGTGTGTTTTGAAACCAAGAACTTTGATCCGGATCGGCACCCACTCGCCAGGATCATTGTGTGCATTGGGTGATAAATGAGAAGGCCACCGGAAGGTCTCACAATGTGCATTTAGATTTTAGAAACTTTTCAACAAGTTTCAAAAGGTACGATTTAATCTAAAAATCAAAATGGCTAATCGCTTTCATAAAAAATCGCACGCGACGCTTTTTATGGTCACGTCGTAGGTCCGTAAACTTTTTCTTATTTCCCCAACAGGTGCAACATGTGCAGTGGGTGGAATACTGACTGCTGGATGAACAGTAGGAGCAACAGGAGAAGATGCAGATGAAGTGATGCTATGATGTGTATAGGTCCAAACGCCATCAACATTTGAGATGTGCTCCGTGAGGTATCACGAGGAAGGGATAAATTTCTCATCAACAAGATTAACTTTGAAATGTTGAAACATTTTTTTCAAATACATTCCATGTGGAAGGAATACATTTGATTTGTCGTAGGCATGCAACATATGAGAGATAAAAGGGGACCCAAGGTTTAGGTCCTTATGGTTCAAAATACACCACATCACAAAAATATGGATATAAGTTACATCACCAAATTTCCCTAATTGTGGTACAATAATGTGATTAACCATGTGGTGAAGAATTCTCATTTCTGGTTTCAAGGAGTTAGCCTCTAAGGGCTTGGATGCATCAATGTCAGGATTTTCAAAAATTTATTTAACAGCATCTGTATATGAGAATTCTTCATATTCAATAGGTCTCTGATTATATGTGATGTATATTTTCCCATTTGGAACACCAAGGATTTAATTGAGTGGATGTGGGGTAAGAATAATGTCTATACCACTCACCCAATTGGTGATGGTAATGGATGAAGTGTTACTGATATTGATGTGTGTAAAGAATGATTTAATGATAATGAGGTAATGGAGTAGACGAAGATCAAGAGGTTTTTCCCACCCAAGGTCTCAAAAGAGCTTTCTGAATTTCATCGCAAATGAGTCAAAATAAGGAAAATCAACGCTTCAACTAAGGGCTATATTTTTATGAACAAATGAAGCATAATAGATTTTTTTATACTCATGAGACTTGAACTGTATTACCTCGGCCACGTTGGTAGAGGAGTTTTCAGTCCCCGTTGTTCCCGTCTTCTTCTTTTTTGTAATACTAGGGTTCGATGAACACTCATCAAGGTGGCATTTGAAACCTTTCCCCATCATTCTAGGAGGTATCTTGATTGATTGAGAGGGTTTAAAGAAGATAGAAGATAGAAGATGAGTCGGTACAGGTATGGAAGATTAATCGGCACAAGTCGTGAGAGGGATGAGAGGTTTTGAGAGAGGAGGGGCGCGAATTGAAATAAGGTTTAAAAGAGTAGGACCACTATATATATTCGCATCCAGTGAGTCGACTCAAACATATTTGAGTCGACACAAAATGTGTTCTGAGAAGAGTCTTGTAGCACGACACATGTAACGGTTTGAACCATTTTATTTAATAATTTATCTAAAGTTTAAAAGGAATTTTAAATAATTCTTTTATACCCAAATGTTTTTGGCTGAAAAAATTAATAAATAATCTTGTCCAAACATGAACCCAGCGTGCGCACACTGCAAAGAAGCTATGAGCTACTTTTTCTCCTTCAGCTTCGGGAGAGTTCCAAACGGGGGAGAGGAGAGAGAAGAATAGGAGAGGAGAAAGAAGAAGCTTAGCCACCACCGCCCTTCACCGGTGTGCCTGCAGTGTTGCCGCTGACGAGATCGAGAGAGAAATGGAGAAGCTCACATACAGAAACTGATTCTGGTTTCGAAGGAGAGGAAGAGAGAACAAGGCAAGGGAGATCGGGGAAGAAGAAGAGAGGATTCGTCCATCACCACCACTGGCGCCACCATCTCTGGTGAGCTTTTATACTGCCGGTGATGCATGGAAAGGGAGAAACGAGGGAGAAAATAGAAATGGAAAGCACCGAACATTAGTCTCCACCGCGCCTCAACAATGCGATTCCGGCTTCGATCGGTTTGATTTCTTCGATTTCCATCACCCGATGTAGGATTTTAGAGTTAATCAACCTATTTGTTGATATGGATTGATTATTTTCTACAAATTCTTGTGTCTTGCCTCTCGTGGGTTTGCCAAACCCGACGTAGCCCTTGTTTTGGTTTTGGGTTTTCGATTGTGCAATTGACACTCAAATCATAAAATTAAGCCATGTAACAATTGTCGTAACTTGCTAGAACGACGTTTATGTGATCGATTTTGGTTTTGGCCGAACTAGGGTTTGAAATTGAGTTATGTGTACGGATTTGGGGATTATGATTATATTGGAATAATTTCGAGAAATCGATCTTGATTCGGTGAAATTGGTATAGAAATTAATCTATGATTAAAATTTGGTAATTTTTGGAATAAGTGGAATCAACCTTTGTTAATTTAACCCACAAGTTGGTGGTTCGGTTTTGCATGAAAACCTTGTAATCTTCGGGAACTTCTTAGTGTTCCTTAGTAAGTAGCTTGATTATAAGAGATGTATCTTTTCAATTGGGGTGTTGAATGATAGATCCCCATATTATGTGTAATGTGAATTTTGTGGATAGTGGGTTCTATAAGTTTAACATTGATGGTCTTGTTTGCAAGATTCATATTAATCTTGAAAGTATGCTCTGTGGAGACTTTAGATCTAATGAAAGTATCAAAGATAATTCTTGAATTAGCCTTTGTTATGGTGAGTTTATCTTGATTGTGATAGTTGCATTGTGGACGGGTTCACCTTGCCCTCAGACCTTCGGGTCTGTAAAAGAGTTGCATTGCTTGGTGTACGGATCAGTCGTGCCCTCAGACCTTAGGGTATGTAAAAGAGTTGCATCATTTTGTTGACGGGTCGGCCTTACCCTCAGACCTTTGGGTCTATAAAAGAATTGCATCACTTGTGACGTGTTACCATTGAATTGTATATAGGTCAGCCATATCTTCAAACCTCCGGGTTTGTAGAAGTGCTGCATTGGATTGTATAGAGGTCAGCCATGCCTTCAAATCTCCGGGTTTGTAAAAGTGTTGCATTGGATTGTATAGAGGTCGGCCATGCTTTCAAACCTCCAAGTTTGTAAAAGTGCTGCATTGGATTACATAGAGGTCAACCATGCCTTCAAATCGCCAGGTTTGTAAAAGTGCTGCATTAGTTAAGGATTGGTGAGGAGATTGTGAACATAAGTTCACAAGTGATTGTTGATAAGCCGTGTAAGCAATAATAAGGATTTTTGGAAAGAAATTTAATGTGATACATTCTTCTCACATGAGATTTATACTTGGTTGTTGCCTTATGACAACATGTTAAATTTGGAATTATAAGTATGTGCTTGAATTGACAGAACATTTTACTTGCAATGCGATTATCTTTCTTTTGATTGAAAGGGCATGTGATACCTATTTTGAAGAAAAATGACATCATGTTATTTTTCTGCCTAAAACTGGTATTTGTCACATGCCAACCTTGCATATCATATTGTGGTTTATTTTTTCTATTATCTTGCTACTAGGGCTTAACATTTTTCAAGTTATGCTGAGGAGATCCTAGAGACTTATGCAATGAAGGGAAAGCAAAAGCTTTTGGATAACAAATTGTTCATTCCATTATGTTGTTATTTATTACAGATGAATGTATATTATTTTTACAGTTTGGTTTCAATTGTTCGATGACTGTACGGCCATAAGGCCAATTTCATATTATGCTTGCATGTGAGCTACCGTGGGGTAATCTTAGTTATCTCTACTTCCTTAATGAGTAAGAATAGTTTATTGTGCCGTGGATCGGCTTTCGTTTCTTGTTGGATATCATAGTTTAGTTATGTCATTGATCGGCTTTATTATTACTTAGAATAGATTGGTTGTGCCTTGGATGGGCCTATATTAGTGCTGGGTTGTTTCTTTTTTGTTTACAGGTGATATTTTGGCTTGGACTTAGTCCAAAAACAGGGAACACTCTGCCGAAATTTTCTAAAAAGAGTTAGAATATTTTTCATCCTTTTTTAGAATTTCTTAATGGAAAATGACTTTTGTCTATTTTAAATAGATATTTTAAGAAATGAATATTCGATCAGAGCCTTGGTTTTTAGTATCACCTTGTGATTATATTATTATCCGGGGTCAAGACATTATATATGGTATCAGACCTTTACGCTAGAATACCTTAGGACTGTGGGAAGGGTCGTGTGTTGTACAGAGAGGGATGAAATACTTGTTGCATCCATGTTCTGCGTGCTTGTGTGCTTATGATGCGATACGACTTACCTGCGCATGCAACGTGATTATGTGAATACGAAGGTAAGATTTCGAGGATAATGTTTCTTGCTTCGGCATCTTGGTTACAGGTTTGGGATTCTATTTCGAAAGGTGCCTCGTGAATGCCCATTCTAATTAGAAATCGAGGTGAGTTGTTCGGATAGAGATATCATTCCAAGAAACCTCCTCGGTATGTGGCTATATGATGTTGTGTTTACATGACTTAATGGTAGTATGTTATACCCTCGACCAATTTGTTCTTGGGACATTATTTGGCTTATCCCCTGCATAAATTTACGATTTTCGGTTTGAGTTGGGATTTTATCTCCCCGTCTTTATGTAGTGCATTGATGCCTCGGGGACAAGGACGCGGTCGAGGCCGTAATGTAGATGGTATGTTAACATGTGTTGAGCTGAACTTGTTATTTCTCGGATAGCGAGTACCTTACCTGCTGAAGTAGAACTGTGATGGGTATCCGGGGGAGGGCAGACCTATGAGTTAGGAGACTACCCAGGATGATTTATGTAGATGTGGTGGTTCGCACATCGTGAACCATACATTCTCGTGCCTTGTTTTTGCATTGTGAACCATGTACGGTTAGGTGCATATGAACATGAGTGCCTTGCACGATGGAACGTGGATGAGAATTAAGTGGGGGAATGTGAGGATGATGAGATATGAATCCTTAGGGTAGATACCTTGTTTCAAGATTTCCTCTTTTGAAGGTGAGATGTCCCGAGGGACTAAAATGACATTGTGACATTGTCGGTATCCTGTCTAGGACGAGTATGTTGTACCGACAGTACATGTTCATAGAACGTGTCCATTTGAGAATGGGTATCGTATGCCTGTTGTGAGAACCGACAAGAAGATGATGGGTTGTTGACCTCGTAGATGTATAGTAGCCGTGGTACGACTTGAATTCCCTTTGATGTGTTGTTTCAGATCCTTGGAAAGGAAGTTTGTTGTTACCTTCTTTTGATTATGTAGTCCCTTCTCAACCCTCCCCTTTTTCTAAGGAGATGTCTCTGTGACAAGAACCTAGTGGAAGAGGCTTCAAAGGTGAACCAGGTGGTTACTCCTTTAGCTCATTAGGATGTCATTGAAGTGGATGATGACAGTGTTGCCGATGATATTCAGACAGAAAGGTTGATAGTTGAAAATCTTACTCTAACGGTGTGATTGATAGTTGTAATTATGGATTTGGATGATGACGAGATAGGGCATCAGAGATCTTTTAACCTGTATCAAGGGGTAAGATTCGAGAAAGTGTTAGCGGTGTGGTTAAAGAGATTGCAACCTAGTTAGGAGCTTTTCTCCTTGTAAGTGTTGAGGCATGTGGGTAGTACGATTTCTTCTTTATTAAGAGTTATGAGAATCCTTTAGTTAGTCTCTCCGGGATGTGAGTTGTTAGGAGTTCGTGGTGGACTCAAGTAATGCGGTAGGGTGCCTAATCGGCACTCAAAAGTGACGATTTAGACCTGTTAATTTACACTGAGTTAGTCCATTTTTGTTATCTAATCTATGTTTTTGTAGTTTTTCTGTGTATAAGATGGCAATTGGAGGAGTGACGCAAAACAGCCATAAAACAGCCACTTTAATAGCAAATTTAATACATCGAAACAAAGACTGACAAAATTAGAGAAAAATCGTCCGGACGCCTTCACTTCACCATCCCGATGCTCAAAGAGACCCGATGCCAGTCAGCCGACCATCCTGACACTATCCACCATGATGCCTAAGCAAGTTCGGTCCTGATGCTTACCGCCGAACATCCCGACGCTCTGAAATAGGAAACTGATATGTCGTCCATGCAATCCCGTTCGGATGCCAGACCCACACCGTTCGGACGCTCCATTTTAGAAGTTGCTAATTTTGAGGCATCTGAAACACTATAAATAAGACCCTCTTGTATAGCTTTTAAAGCATCTCTTATATCTCTTATATCTCTCAATCTCTAAATTCCAGAAAACTAGTGTTGTAGTTAGTAGTTTCGACCACCCGGGCCAAGTCACCTCTGGAAGATCCGAACCTCGCCAGGAGCTATCGATGACGATCGACATCAACTTAACAATGGAGCTCTGCCCGACCATGAGTAGCTAAGTCCCTTTCTCCGTCTCGGGTGACGATGAAGCCGTAATTTGGTAACATAGGAGTAGATTAATTCTGTACTTTAT
>JAULLD010347012.1:0-11029 GCA_035668095.1 Sarracenia minor
TCCCCCGCTGTAAGCCCACTTCAAAAATTTTTAAAATCGAGACATGTTTCCAACCCGAATGCTACGAAACTCAACCCGACACCCCGGAATAATATTCCTGAGGTTCTAGAACCCTCGGTTCTAATTAATGACTCCGAATCAAGATCGAATTTTAAGTTGTTCTGAAGATGTAACTGATTTTCCAAAAAAATTAATAATTAAAGTTTTAAAACCGGGTTTTTATTTAAAATTCAAAATTGAAACAGGTCATACCATTATAGGGGCTGCAGTTGTGAGGTTGGAGTTAGTCTTTAGCTGTGGTGTGGAGTTATCTTTTGTTTTTGGCTATGGTGTGAAGCAATGATTTTGGGGTGGCCCTTGGTCTTAGATTGGGTTATGTTTGGTGTTGGCATCTTGTTAACTATAGTAGTTGGCATCTTGTTAACTACGATTTCTTTTTCTAAGGTAGTTTGAAGCCACGTTGTAAGGAGTTTTCTCCCCATGTGTTGCTATTCTTCCTTAGTGATATATATACTTTTCTTTTGCCGATAAAAAAAAATGGTACCTTAGGCTTTTCGATGAACAACTAAGTCTTGAGATCCTTCACCTCTTCTATTTGAAAACTCTAAACAGAATTCGAAACTGAAGAAAGCATTTGAAGTTGAGGAACTAAAAAGTGAGGTACGAATGATGCTAAGTAATGCAAGAAATAATTCCTTGGGATTGGGACAAACGATCCTTATTGATTCACTACAGCGTCTTTAAGTGGCATATCATTTTGAATATGAGATCGAGATGGCACTAAAATCAATTTACAGCAAACTCATAAGTGATGACAACGATCTCTATATGATTGCTCTCACTTTTTGTCTAGACTTCTTAGACAATAAGGCTATCATGCATGTGTCTTTTGGTCAGTTTGTAGTATCGGTCAATCAATTTTAAGTTTTATTTGTTTTTATAGTAAAAAATTTTACATATAAAATGAATTTTCTCAAGACAAAAACAAAAATTAAGCATGATATTTTTTAGCATTTTATTGGCATTTAAAGAATATATGTGAAGCAGTCGTTTTTTTAGAGCAAGTGTTCTAATTATGTGGTAAAGTAAGCATAATTGGGTTTTCCTACACCTAAAATGTTCTGTTGAGTTTTAAAAAAGTGGTACCTAGGGCTTTTAGATGAACAATTAAGTCATAAGATCATTCACCTTTTTCCATTTGAAAACTCTAAACAGAATCTGAAACTGAAGGAAGAAGCCGAAGTTGAGGAACTAAAAAGTGAGGTAAGAATGATGCTAAGTAATGCAAGAAATAATCCCTTGGGATTGGGAGAAACGATCCTTGTTGATTCACTGCAACGTCTTGGTATAGCATATCATTTTGAATATGAGATCGACATAGCGCTAAAGTCAATTTACAACAAACTCATCAATGGTGACTGTAATTCCAGTGATGACAACGAACTCTATATGATTGCTCTCAGTTTTCGACTTCTTAGGCAACAAGGCTATCATATGTCTTCAGGTATGTTTGTAGTATTGGTCAATCAATTTTAAGTTTTATTTGTTTTATTGTAAAACATTTTACATATAAAATGAATTTTTTCAAGACAAAAACAAAGATTAAGTATGATATATTTAGCATTTTATTGGCATTTAAAGAATACACATGAAGCAATCCGTTTTTCAAAGCAAGTGTTCTTCCATGGTAAAGTAAGCATAATAGGGTTTTTTCCTACACCTAAAATGTTCTGTTGAGTAAAAAAAACAAATGGCATTTTCACTTTTTTTTTTCCTTCTATTTTTTCTTTATAGGCTTCTTGAATACATCTAATGGTGGTATCAAGAACGGCAAAAGCTTTGAAGGCTTAAATGTTCTAAAATGATTTATGAACTTTTTTTTACCACACATCATTTTGACCCATACGACGAAATTCATTTTACTTCTAAAATATTTTCATTAAGTTTGTCCAATCAAATAACAAAAAGTAAGAATAATATTTTACACAAAAATATTTTATGCTGCAATAAATGAAGATTCAATGTTAATTTAATTCATATTAAAAGAATCTGTATCTCATGTATGTTTTTTTTTTTAATAAATGAAAAGTAGATTTATTTAGCAATTTCAAAGATGTGAAAGGCGAGTTCAAGTCCATGCTGAAGGAAAATACAAAAGTATTGCTGTGTTTATATGAGGCATCACATTTAAGAGTGCGTGGGGAAAAAATATTGGAAGAAGCATTGGAATTCTCAATGAAGCATTTGAAGTCTATGTTGGATCATTTGAGCTATCCTCTCAGCGAGCAAGTTAAACAATCCCTAGAACTGCCGCTTCACAAAGGAATGCTCAGATTAAAGGCCAGACAATACATTCATCTCTACCAAGCTGATGTTGATGCTAATCCTATCTTGCTAGAGCTGGCAAAGCGAGATTTCAACCTAGTACAGTCCTTCCACCAGAGAGAAATATGTGAAATTTCAAGGTGATCACTTCATTTGTTTTGATATACTGGGGTGTTTTGAACCATCTTATATGTGCTTTTTATTTGTGGGATTAATCCCATCATTCACTAACGGGAGGGGGGACCCAATTAGTCCAAGACAAAACACTTGTATATGGATCAATCCCAAATAATTGATAGTCTAAAGTTCCAGGTCTTGACCACCAGACCAATTTTTTGGAGTTGACTGTATTTATATACATAATGCTCTTTAATTTATATTTACCCACAAAATATAATTTTTCAGATGGTGGAAAGAGACAAGCATTCCATTAAAGCTACCTTTCGCTAGGGATAGATTGGTGGAGTGCTACTTCTGGATGTTAGGGGTTTATTATGAACCCAAGAACTCAATAACTAGAAGCTTTATGACAAAAGTTTTGCAGATGATTTCAGTTATTGATGACATTTATGATGTGTATGGTACCCTTGAAGAACTCAAACTATTTACAGATACAATAGAAAGGTAATAATATATTCGTGATGAAAATGACTTTTTGTGAATTAGAATATTTATTTTGTATGTCAATATGTGTGTGTGGGCGGTTCTCTCTTTTTTCCCATACATAGATGCTTAATCAGTAATTTCGCAGGTGGGAAGTGGAAGCTATCAGTGATTTACCAGAATACATGCAGATTTGTTTTATGGTTTTCTCGGATGTAATGAAGGAAATGGAGGACAAGATGACCAACGCGGGAAGATCCAACGACACGTACTACGCAAAAGAAGCGGTGAGTAGGACTTTTAGTACTCTTTAATTAACTTAGTTTGTTGATAAAAAATCTCTAAGAATTACATTATGTGTGGCTTGCATGGGTTGATGATCAGATTAAAGTTCAAGTTAGAGCCTATTTTCAAGAAGCGAAATGGTTTCACATGAGATGCGTGCCAACATTTGAGGAGTACTTGAGTGTTTCTGTGAAGAGCAGTGGTTATCCTATGCTTGCAATTCAATCCCTTGTTGGTATGGGATCAGAGGTTGCAACCCATGAAGCATTTGAATGGGTACTTAGCATCCCCAATATCGTTAAATCGTGTGCTCTAATATGTCGCCTTGTTGACGACATCCACTCCCATAAGGTAAATAATAAATTTAGCTCAATGCAGCTAAGGTTCTGTTTCGTTTCAATATAAAATATTTTTCATATAAGATAATTTCATAGGAAAATATTTTTTTTATAATTTTTACTTTTTATTGTTCAGTTGACATATAAAAATATTGTCAAATAAATTTTTATTGTTGAATTGAAACAATATCCTTTTTATAACAAAGTTATGAAAAAATCAAGATCTTGTTCCCTGTTTCATTGAGCCTTGTTACTGTCTGGAGAAGCTTTCGTTTTGATTTTTTTGTGATTTTTTGTCTTTTTGTGATATTGTTTTCTAATTTTTGGTTTAGATTTTTTATTTTTAAAAACAAATCTTAAAGTATCGCCGTTTTAGCTAGAGTTAAAAAAAGATTACTAAAGATGAAAAAAAAAATTATTGAGAAAGACTTAAAGTTGCTTAACGACTTTTTCATTTACTATGAACTTTTTTTAAAAAAAATATATTGGTCGTTTAATTTTTACCTTTTTGGTTTATCATAACGAGAGAATTTTAAAAGTATTCTTAGTTGAATTGACGTAAAAACAATTTCAATAAAGATGGAAAAAAAAAAACCCTTTAAAATGCCTTAAAGTGGTTTATAAAATTTTTTCATCTTATATGAATTTTTAAAATAATTTTGTGGTCAGTTTTTTTTTAATTTTTTGATATTTCATAACAAAAGAAATTTTAAAAAGTATCATTGTTTGAACTAATGCAAAACAATTTCACTACAAGCCAAAAAAAGTTTTATAAGAAAGCCTTTAAAAAATTATCCGAAACAGTAGCTAATTATCACCATCATTGGTTTATGTGTCTTCGTTTTAGATATCAATACAAAAAAATTTAAAAAATATATTTTTGTGTAAAATATTTTACATCAAAAGATAAAAATATTTTGATATTTTTAAAAACCTAGTAAGTTATTTTTCAATTTTCTTAAAAGTAAAATATTTTCATATTTTGATGTAAAATATTTTCCTTTAAAAAATATTTGCTTTTTTTTTTTTAAACAAACAACGAAAAATAGATAAAATATTTGACCAAAATATATTTTACGTCGAAACGAACGGAGCCTAAGTACAAAATCGTAATATTAGAATACATATTAACATTCAAAGTTTAAGATTTTGTATGTAATAACCCTTAATTAAATCTATGAATATAAATTTGATAGTTATTGTTTTATTTCTCTTTATGGAGGATGAGCAAGAGAGAGGGGATAACCCAAAGGCTATTGAATGCTACATGAGGCAACATGGCGTGTCAGAGGAAGAAGCATGTGAAAGATTAAAAGAGTTGATCGAAAATGCATGGGAAGATATAAATGAAGAACTCCAAAAGCCTGATAGGCCCCCACTGCCCCTACTTGTTGCACCCCTAAATCTAGCACGCATGATGGAAGTTCTTTATAGTCATGGAAATGGCTACACTACTTCAACTGGTCGAACCATAGATATGATCACATCATTGTTGGATGATCCTATCTCCATATAAGGATTCATATTTGAACTTTGTAACCTATATAAAGATATTGTAATGCACAAATAAAAAGGGTTAAATGGAGCCGGTACTCTCACCCTAATCCATGAATAGTAATTGAAATTCGATATATAGGATTTATCAAAATAAATCCTTTGTCATAATCTTTATGATGTAACGATAAATCACGTCAGCCTTTATTATGTTGGTTGAATTTATCAAAATAAAATGTCATATTCCATGTATGAATGAAACACACTTTGATTATGATATTTTGTTATTGTTAGTCTCATTTTCTAAACATTAATTTGAATGAACATTTCAGTTCACTGTTATTGTGATTAATATACTCAATGAAATTGTCACGCCATTGTGATTAATATACTCAATAAAATTGTCACGCCCCAAAAACCATCACTTGGTCATCCATATAACAAGAGAGAAAGAAGGATTTGAAAACAAATGAGAATTAAGATGTCAAGTCAAAGGTTAACAAATCCAACGTGGGTGTCTACGGGTCTAAACGACATTATTTTGGTTTTAACTTGGGGCCCAATGACCCGACACCATGAGATCCAAGTGGAAAGCTCATACGTATAGCCCAAGGTGTGAGGAGCTTCATAAAAAGGTCCAATAATAAAGAAAATTGCGTTTCCAAAGATGTTCGACAAAAAACATGTGAAGAGAACTGACATGTCGAAGGATCGGGTGACCAAAACATGTGAACGTCCCCATCTCGACCATGTCGAAAGATTGGGTGACTTCTCTTTCCTTTGCAGACTCGACTGGGGAATAGGGATTGAGACCTAAATCGTCTTCCTTTATAAGCTTCAACCATTGGATCGGAATACCACCACGTCCATTCTTTATAGGCTTTAACTGATGGATCAAAATACCACTATACCTTTCCTTTAGGGGTTTTAACCGACGGATCTAAATACCACTATACATTTCCTTTACAGATTTTAACTGATGGATCGGGATACCACAATAATTGTCAAGCATAAGCATGTCGATGTCATTGCTATTCAATTATGTTCCCTCGGCTGCTCGTAACCTTCACCATTTCACGTGTACTTCTACACGTGATACATATTTCATCTTACAATTTCCTTGCATCATGAACTTTTACCTAATTCATGACCTAAATGTAAATTAATTCACAAATCTACATTCCAATCATAACGCAATCACATATCTACGATGTATTTGTTAACACCTATTAACTATCACATTTAATTAACAAAACTGATATTCTAACCCCAAACCCCCAATTTCATGCCCTAGATCATAGGGTTTTATCCAAATTTTTTCATTGGTGATATTACTTATATTCAACACATAATATGCCATAAATATGTTCAATTATAGATATTTTGAATACGTCATTTTGAACTATTCTACTATGTGTGCTTGACATTCACCAAATTATCGGCTGATGATGTTATTTAGCATTTTCAGGTGTTCAATGAGAAGGCTAGTAAGGACTCCGTTAAGTATTGGGACCAAACACCAGTGACCTCTTAGGATTAATCTAGCATATCTAGCTAAGGTTTAAAATAATTTTTGGTGACTTATTGACTTTAGATAACTTGTATATGAACAGTTATTTTAGTATGATGGTTTGTGACTCAAGAAATATGTGTAACAGTTTGAATCATCATTTTAGTTAATTTTGTAGTATTTTTAAACATATTTTATGTTTCAGAGAAGTTGTTTTTAATATTAGGCTTCAGTGGCTATTGAACCAAGGTCCATAGACCAAGGCCAGTTATGCCTCCAAATTTGGGGTGTGACATATACTCCAAATTTGGGGTGTGACTATTGAACCAAGGTCCATAGCAACCCTAGTGGCGAGTTTTGAGATATTTGAACTAAAACTCGGGTTGTTTTTACATATTTTTTTCAATTGAACTCTTAATAGGGGACCGCTTGAGCGGTGTAGCAGAAACTGGATTTTAAGGCTCTCAGGTTTGGTATTTTTAGGATATATCTTTCATACTCTTTTATCCTCCTTCTCTCTAGTAAAGTGAGGGTTGCTACTAGGGTTGCTTAGGGTTGATCCTTGTAGGCTTTAGTTCGGATTTCTATCGGTGGAAAGTGTTTGGGAGGCCGCGAGCTACGTATCTACCGAATCGTTTTTCCCTCTTTGCGCTTTTGGTGAGCTATAGGGTTGGATTTTTTCAAGGTTTGAGCTTCTTTGAGGTAGGAAATTACCTACACTTGAACTTTTCATGCTATGTGTGTTATATATTTGAGATATATATGGTTTAGTTATGTTTTCAAGCATTAAATTCATTTTTGGGAACCCTAGACGTATGATTGTTAGTTAATAGCGTGTTTAATGTTATAGTACTATGATTTAAAGTATATCTATCTTTCTAATTTAGTAAAAATGATGTTATGTTTGAAATGCCTAAATTCTAGGGTTTGAATTTGAGTAAAATGTGAAATTAAAGCGGGATTTTGGTGAAATTTCTTGAAATTGATGAGTATATCATGTAATTGGAGGTTGAAATAACCTATGTTTAAATATTGGAAATTTTGGAATTGTTGGAGCATATCCATCAATTATGGTTTTGGGAAACGGTGTTGTGTGGAACCTTGAAAAGAGTGTAATTTAAACCTTGTATGTGAGCTGGGTGTGTTGACAAGAGAAACCTATAGGGTTGGACTCGATGGATATAATTTCTTGATGGAATCGATTGTGTGACCTCGGGTGTCCTACCCATCGGATTGTAACCGTAAAAGTGTGCAATTCAGGTGTCCTACCCATCGGATTAGCCATAAAAGTGTGCAAAGTGAGTGCCCTACCCATTGGTGTAGTCGTGAAAGAGTGCAATGTTTAGGTACCCTACCCGTCGGTTGAGCCGTAAAAGTGTGTGGTTTATAGGGTGTCCTACCTATCAGATCACTAACCGTAAAAGTGTGCAAGCCGTGGTGGGTAATAGAACATATGGTTACCCATTAGGATGTCGGCATACTGAGGTGGTAGGTAACCATTAACGAGGTCTATAAGCCCGGTCGGTGTTGATTCATTGGTGTGAGTCACTTAGTGATTTCATAAGTCCATATATAATGGCAACGTGTGGGTGTGTGGGTTTGTGAATGTGTGTGGATGTGTGGGTGAGTTGATGTATATGGTTATGGGTTGAAAACATGATAATGTTGAAAGATAAAATGCTATGAGACTTAACCAAGAATTGAGATGAAATGGTAAAACAAAGGTTGTGACAAATGTTTTCAAAATGGTTGATTTACTTTAAAAAAAATGGCTATGTGATAAGCTTTTAAGTGAAAAAGTGGTTAACATCCATTTCGGTAAAGTATATTGAGATTATGTTGTTTGTAACATCCTGACCCCGGATTATATTATAAACACAAGGTGATACCAAAAACCAAGGCTCTGGCCGAATGTTTGTTTATTAAAATATCTATTTAAAATAGATAAAGTTATTTTCCTTTGAGAATTCCCCAAAAAGACTGAAAAATATTCTAACTCTTTTTAGAAAATCTCAGCAAAGTTTTCCCTGTTTTTTTACTAAGGTCAAGCCACAATATCACGTGTAAACAAGATACCTGGACAATCTGAAATCAACAATCCGCATACGCAGCAAAACTAGACTATTCTAAGCTACAACAAAACCGATCTCCGGCACAACTACGCTATTAACCAACAGGTAATCTCAAATCTCAATGTAACAAGGGTGGCCCGTAAGCACTTGCAACCCACTAGTAATTCTAAACAGAATATGCTAGCTAAACTAAAAGAGAAAATAGAGCTACCCAGCGGTATCTCACATGCATACAAGAAATGAGGAGTTGCCTTATGACTGTACAGTTATTCAACAACAACAACTAAAATGTAAATATTATACATTCATCCGAAACTAAAGAACAACAGAATAAGTAAATGATGTAGTAGACAAAAGCTTTTGCTTTCCCATCCTTGCACTAATCTTCAAAAGCTCCTTTGCTAAACCTCAAAAATGTTAGGAGGGTTGAACCCCAGTAGCAGGATAATAAACAATATAAATCTATACTATGATATGCAAGGTGGCAGGTGACAAGTACAGATTTAATCATACAGGTAACATATCACTCTTTCTTGAAAATAGATGTCACGTGCCCATTTTCAATTTAAGAACGATAATCACATTGCAGGTAAGAAGGGTTTTGTCATTCAGGTTTATACCCACCATCCCACGTCTAACATTTTGTTACCAAGTAATGGTTTTATACAAGTTTCATAAAAAGATAATCACATTAAACCCTTAATCAAAGTTGTTGTGAACTTAGGTTCACAGTCACCGTATCCAAACTCATCCTAAGCACGCTTTTACGGCCCGAAGGGTTGAAGGCACGGCCGGCCTCTATGTAATCCAATACCACACGTGGCCAATGCAACATGTGACCATTACAACACGTGACCAATGCAACATGTAACCAATATAACACGTGACTAGTACAACACGTGGTCCACCGGCACGTGACTAATTCATCACTTTTACAACCCGTAGGTTGAGGTATGGCCGGCCTGTAACCAATACAATACGTGGCCCAAGCAACACGTAACCAATTCATCACTTTTACAACCCGTAGATTGAGTCCATGGCCGGCCTGTAACCAATACAATACAATACGTGACCCAAGCAACACGTAATCAACGCAACACGTGAGTAATTCATCACTTTTACAACCCATAGGTTGAGGGCATGGCTAGCCCGTAACCAATCCAATACAATGCGTGGCCATGTATCATAAAGTAGACGTACTAAGTCCCATACCTTAGCTCGTAAACCTTACGCGTACATAGACATGCCAAATAGCACATAGCCAAGCCATCATAGACGTATTATGGCATAACATAAGTAAATAAAGAATATGTCACATCTAATCCATCATATAACATGGTGATAGATAAGGCTCTAAGGTAACCAAGTGCGACTATGCACATCTCAACGGGACCACGAGTCACGTACCACATAGATGTTTTATCAAAGATATCTCAACAACTCACAAGTCTAGACAAGTCCAGACCAATCTAAAGCGCATTGCTACGTGCATCACTAGGGTAACTTCACTACCCATCACTGCTCATGTTAGGGTTCAGAACGCCTAATCAATGTCATTCTTAACTTCTATCAATAATTTAGGTGAGCCCCAACTCAGTACTGTAACGTTTTGACCTATTTTAATTTAATTTGATTAATTAAATAAAATAGGTTACGTTGAAGTTATTTAATTGGCAAATGAGGAGAAGAAACAAGTGGGTAAAAGTTACTAAGTGTAAGTACAAGAGGTCTTGTATTAAAATTTTAAAAGTAAAGGAAGGGGGTTAATTTTTAATTAGCCACAAAGTGAGGATTAAGGAAGCTAAAACCTAGAAGGTTATTATAACTAAGTAGGGTTAAAGGCAAGAAAGAGAGGGGCGGCTGGCCATTATCTTGCTAGGCTATTCTTTTTCTTTTTCTTCTCCCTCTTTTAGCCGAAATTGGTGAGAAAGTTTGAGAGACAAAGAATAGAGTTTGGTTGGAGGGCAAGAGGGAAATCGGTGGGGAAAGAAAGAAGCATCATCTAGCATCTCTAATCCTCAGGATTCGGCTACAAGAGGTAGGCTTTGGGGTCTATTTTATGTGATTCCGAAAATTGAAGGAAAACCTTAGGAATTTCGATAAATTCTTATATGTAGTTTATTTCTAATCCAAATCCATGATATTTCAGACCATCGGCTGCAGCCATAGGCGTCTGGACTTGTGGATTTTCGGCCCCAAATCGTCGTTTCGAGGTAGGTTTTATGAGTGGTTCAAGTAGGAGGAAGAACTTGAGAAGTTTGATGAAGTTCTATGAATTAAATTCGAAATATGGTAGATTTATATATCATGTTTGAAGTTTTGCTATTATTTCAATCTTTTAATTGAAATAGATATGTATTGAAGAAGTTTTGAAGTTTAAACCTTCGTAGTTAAGGGATAGG
>JAULLD010348118.1:0-11025 GCA_035668095.1 Sarracenia minor
AGATGAGGTTCAAAGGGGTAGGCAGCAGGATATGCGGAACGTTTGATTTGAGTCTAAAGATTTGATTCAAATCAAATCAAAGTGATTCAAATCAAAGGATTAGAAATCAAGTGAAAATGATTCTTATCAAAAGCAAATTGGTTCGAATCAACTATGATTTAAACCAAAGACGAGAAACCAGAAGAAACTTTGATTTGAATAAAAAAGATAGATTCTTATAAGATTCAAATCAAATAAGATAAAAAAAGATGGGATGATTCGAATA
The DNA here is from genome assembly GCA_035668095.1 of Sarracenia minor. Lineage (NCBI taxonomy): Eukaryota > Viridiplantae > Streptophyta > Magnoliopsida > Ericales > Sarraceniaceae > Sarracenia > Sarracenia minor. The sequence continues at coordinate 266 of JAULLD010348118.1, forward strand.
AGAAGATTGATTCGAATAAAAGGAGAAAAGATTCGAATTAGCTCAAATAGATTTGAATCAAAATGGAGTGAAAAAGAAAAAGACAATAACTTAGAGATTTTCATGGTTTTTCTTCATCTTATTGCATTAGATAAAACCTGAAACATATCTCAAACATAACTAATATATTAGAAACAAAACAAATCAATTTTTTGTTAGGTCAAAACCAAAGTGGAGCATGGTTGAAAGCTTTTAGACCAACAATCCTGACCCTGGATAATAATAATAATAATCTTAAGAATTACCAATAATCGAAACTCAAGCTGATTCTTTATTTCGTAAAACATCATTTTAAAACGATAAAATGTCTTTTCTTCAAGTAATCTCTAAAATGGTTGAAACATATTCTAACTCTTTTCGAAAAATTTCAGCAGAGTTTTCCCTATTTTTGGAATATACCTAAATGGGCAATGACCTGTAAAGAAGCAAGGCAACAACCCAGCAATAATATAGGCCCATCAAAGGCATCTATGTTATACTAATCTACAGCAATAAAGCTGATCCATGGCACAAACTAAACTACTAGCAAACATGTAACATCCTGACCTCGGATAATAATAATAATCTTAAGAATTACCAATAATCGAAACTTAAGTCGATTCTATATTTTGTAAAACGTCCTTTTAAAATAATAAAATGTCTTTGCTTCAAGTAATCTCCAAAATGGTTAAAAAATATTCTGACTCTTTTTGGAAATTTTCGACAGAGTTTCCCATATTTTTGGACTATACCCAAATGGGCAATGATCTGTAAAGAAGCAAGGAAACAACCCAACAATAATATAGGTCCATCAAAGGCACCTATGCTATACTAATCTATAGTAATAAAGCCAATCCATGGCACAAAGTAAACTACTAGCCAACATATCTCACATCTCAATAAATATAAAACGGGTGGCCATATGGCTCTTGCAACCCATAAGTAAAACTATACAAAACAAGCTATCACAACTCAGAGAAGAAATAACGAACTAAAAACTACTCCGCAGTAGCTCACATGCAAGCATATAATAAAATTGGTCTTATGACAGTGTTATCCCAGATATCAACCCAAATGGGGGGAGGGGTGAATGGGTTGATTAGCAAACTTTTAATCCTTTTAAAAAAAATTTTCAATTAATTAATTACATACAAGTGATAAAAATAAATGCTGTAAAAGTAAAGAGTAAAGGAAGAGAGATACAATACAGCGATTTATAGTGGTTTGGTCCTCTTGACCTATGTCCACTCTCCAAGCACCTTGGGAATTTCAAATCCCCTAAAATTGATTTTGGGTGGGCGAATCGTAGCCTCTTACAACCGAGATGCTTCAAAGGGTGAACCATAACCCAATCTTTTTAAAGGCAAAGCGGAGCCTTTATAATGATAAGATTGATTGGTGGTAGTGATTGATCTCTTTAAATGAGAGGATATACAAATTGAATACTCACTTACAAATCACTCACTCTCAAGAAATAATATATAATAAATGTACAAGGGAGAGTGATTGAGAAAATCAGAGATGAAAATTAGAACAATAAATGAGCAATAAATTTGACAGTAAATGTGTTCTTGCTCGTAGTAGGTTAGGGCTCAATTAATGCACAATAATAGATAGTGTTCTCTAGTGGTCTGGTTTTCAAAACTTATTGCTTATATAGCCCTTAAAGAAATTTGAACGTTGGTGCGCATTTAATACTCCAAAGTTACCGTTCGAATTTCTGATTTTGAAATTCCGCGCGAAAGTGCCGAACTTTCTCTGGAAAGTGTTGAACCTTTCTCGGCTGCTTGGATATGTGATGAACTTTCCATAAAAGTGACGAACTTTGTTTGTACTGCAAATGTGGAAAGTGTTGAACCTTTCTTCAAAACTGTTGAACCTTACTTAGGCTCAAAGAGAGAGAAAAGGCTTAGGATAAAAGTTTCGAACCTTATGGGCATTGTGGCGAACCTTTTTCTGGAGCAGTCAACTTTGTGTCGAACCTTGCTTCAAAGGTGTCGAACCTTTTCCCAAAAATGTTCAGGATGAACTTGGCTTTGAAAAGGGACGAACTTAACACTGCAGAAAGTGTCGAACCTTTTTCTTGAAGTGTCGAACTCTTTTGTACCAAGTCTTTAGAAAAGGACGAACCTTTTCTTAGAAATGACGAACTTGTTCTTCCTTTTAGAAAAGTGTCGAACCTTTATATAAAAGTGTCGAACTTTCTCTGCGGTTCAATCCTTGAGCAAAATGTGACAAACTTCTGGACTGAATGTGACGAACTTGTTTTCCCTTTAACAAAAAGTGTCGAACTTTTTAACAGAAAGTTTCGAACTTTTATTTTGCTGAGAGTGATTTTTAAGACGTGAAATTTTCGAAAACTTTTCTCTAGGGGCTTTGGTCAAGGATTTTTTGGGATAAAATTTTATCTTATCAATATTTGAAAATGATTCAAATTAGTACCTTAAATTTCTAAAAAAACTTACAAAGACATAATCAACCATTAGTACCAACCAAATCAATTTGTTGTTATATGTCAAAACAAAGGAAAGAACTTGAATGAATAACTCTTGGGCTAACAATCTTCCCCTTTTTGACTATGACAACAATTGATTTGTTTATGAGAGAGATAAGATAACAATAATAAGCTCCCCCTAAACATGTGCATGCATAAAAGAATCAAAACAATATGCATTAATGTAATGCGAATATGTTTTCAAATTCGAAAACAGAGTGGGTCTACGAGGATTAATCCCGATTAACAGCCGTCATGCACTTTAGAATTAATCAACATATGAACATTAGACAAATGAATATGTGTTCTTGATATAGTTTAGGGATAACATTCGAGAGATATAGAGAAAAAGAATCATTTTGACAACAATATCAACAAAGAAAATATTCAATCAAAATTTTTCTTTATTACTCCCCTTTAGATAAGAAATCATATTAGAGCACATGACAATGAATATGATAAAAATATAGGTGTTGAGTTTTCCTCAAATGTTCAAAGCATAGCTAAAAGATTTAGACAATTCAGCAACAATTTAGCAGTTATACCAAGCAATGTGTTAGGCAACTTAGAAAACAATAAGTTTAGCAAGTTAGAGAGAAAAAACACTCCAAAAAGAAATAAACTACCAAATGTCACAATGCAATCATATAACCAACCACATAGGCAATTATGGGATGCTATTAAGGAATGCTAAACATTTACAAGGAGATAGATCAACCAAAATTTAGTCAAACTACTAATTTTCATACATTTCCCTTCAACAATTAAGGAATTAAGGAATGTTATATATTTACAAGGAGACAGATCAACCAGAATTTAATCAAACTACCAATTTTCATACATTTCCCTTCAACAAACTAGCAAATCAATTTCATATCTTCTCGCCCTTTGTCATAGGCAAAACGAAGAGGGAGGACACCAAGTTAGAGCATATCAGAGTTTTAAATACAAACAAGAATCAGAATTTTATTTACAAAACAATGCACAACAACATGTCAAGAGAAAATTTAAAAAAAAAAAAACAAGGCTATTCAGCAGGAAAAGATCTAGGCTTAATCTTCTTTGATCTCCTTCTTTTGAAAGTTAGCTTTTGACTTTCTTCTTGAGATGAAGGCTCTTGAACTGGTATGGATTTGATGAGTACAGATGCAAAAACTTGAGGGATTGTAACTTGAGTATAAGGTAGAACTTGAGTGGAAATAGGATCAAGGATTTCAACATCTGGATCCTAAAAGGAGGTTGAGGGTTGATCTAGAGGTTTAGAGGTGGCAGGTTTTTGAGAGGGAGCAGGTTTTTGGACAAGTTTTGGAGAGGAGCCACCTTGTGTAGGAATAATGTCCTGAGCAAGAACAAGGTTATGAGTTTGAGTTGGAGCTTGAGGTGGAAGATCTAGGGGTTCCAGATTTACACTCGCAAGTAATGCTCGAGCTTTTTGTTCAGTATTCTTCCTCATTTGAGCTTCCCTTTCTGAGCTGGAGCTACTTTGAACATGAGAGGAACTTTGGTCTTATTCTGGAGGTTAGACTTGGACTAGTGCTCGGCTTTTAGCAGCTTGAGTTTGGACTGGTTCAGGGCTTTCTTGGACTATTTTATGGGCTACACTACTATATGCTTGAGGTTATGCAGCTGGGGCTGGTGCTTGACTTTCTTAGACTGGTGCATTGGCTTCAGTTGGTGGCCTCACACCACCACTACTTTGTGTTGTAGATGGTCCTTGAGGTCTTGCTCCCATTAGAACTTGGTCAAGCTGGCCTCTAGCCAGTCCTCTCATGAAATCTCTCAGGAACCTAGAAAGGTTAGAAATTGCTTGGGAGTTCCATGTCCCAACTTTGGTTAAAAGAGCAAGATCATGATTAACTTTTGCTGGAAAAGAAGCTTGAGAAGGTTCTATAGATTCAAGTTTCAAGAGGATGAGAGATAAATCAGCTGGAGGAGTTGCAGAGGAGGATGATGGAATGTCTAAAGCAGGAGGAGTTGGATCACAAGATGGAGGAATAGGAAAAGGTGGACCAGATGGAGTAGGGTCAGAAGCTTTAGGAGCTTGAGGTGGAATAGGATCTGATATGGGATGAGATGATAACGCAGCAGGAGCAATGGGGGGTACATTGGTAGCCTTGCGAAAGGTGGTCCATACACCTTCCTGGTTCTTGTATATGTGCATACGATTTAAGGTCGTAAGCCCATATAAATCAGAACTATGAAAGCGTATTGCCTTTTCTCTTGACAAATCGATGTTGAAATGATGAAATACTTTAGTCAAGAGCATGCCATAGACAAGAGCTGAATGTCCATGTCCATGAACATATAACATATGAGAAATGAACAAGAACCCAAGATTGAGACTTTTATTATCAATAATACACCACATGACAAAATTTTAGAATTTTGAAACCTCAGTAAATCTTCCCTTTTGAGGAGCAAAAATATGGTTTACAATGTGGTGTAGAACTAGCATCTCAGTTTTCAAGGAATTTGCTTCCAAAGTCCTTGAGCGATCAATGTTTTCATTTTTGCAAATAGATTTAACAAACTAGCCACCGAGGCAAACGCGATGCGTGTGTAACTTGATGTTTTTTATAAAATAATTTGAATTAGTTTTAAGTTATAATTTAATTAGTTTAATTATTTAATTTTTACAGTAGTTTTACAATATCAAATAAATATGATTTTTTTAATTTAATGAGAAACTCGATTTTTTTAAAAAAAATATTAAAAATTAAATTTATCTGATATCATAAAATTTCATTTAATATAAAACTTTTATTTATAGATTAATAATCCACATACAATAAACTACTCTAAAATAAATCTACGTACGCAAAAAAAATCACATACAATAACTTGAAATAAAAAAAAAATCACTTTCACAAAACAAAATATTTGCTTAGTACTCCATTTTTAATAATTTAAGATAATACCAAATAAACCACTGCACAAAAGTCAAGCAACGAAGAAGAAGAAGAAAACATGTAGAATTTTTTATTTATTATTTTTATTTTTATCATAGTAGATCTAAAATTGCCACAAAAAAAAATGTAAACACCCAAAAAAAATCAAACAGAGATTGTATTAAAGAAAAAATAACTTAAGTAGTCTTAATAAATTTGGTACACAAACGATCTAAAGAAAAAGAAGGAAAGAAATACGAAGCCAAAATAAGAGGAAAGATAAATATATCTTCTAACATCCATTCTATTACAGAAAAATAACTTGAATAACCTCAATTTATCATATCTCTCTCTCTTTCTCTCTCTCTCTCTCTCTCTCTCTATTACCCAGACAATCTTACATTTTTTTTAAATTCATAAAATTCAATCTTCTTAGTACCTGAATATAAGTTTTGTTGATACTTAAAAATTATTTTTCAAAATAAACGTAAATAGTAGAATCTTTGATTAAATAGTACTAATATTTTAAAACACAAATTTTTGTTGTTACCAGTATTGCTGCTCTCTTCATCATCACCATACAAATATCGTCACCATTGTTTCCACTATTATTATTGTTGTCTATGTCGCTGCCACATGTACTACTATCATATTTCCATCACCATTATCACTGTCAACTATCACCATAAATATCGTCGCCATTGCTATCATATATTGAAGCCACTACCACTACTCCTATGATTGCAATTCCCAGCAAAAAAAATGCCTTATGGCTTCTTTTAATGTATAAATTTATTTTGAATTTTATGGTGTAAATAAATAAATAAAATACTTAATCAAAGGATAATTTAGATTGAAAATAAGGAAAAACAAAATGAATTATTTTGATTTTTTTTTCTTTTTTGTGACTTTTTTATTTCGATAAAAAAATTAATTTTTTTTGTTAATCTCAATGAGAGTAGGTAAAAAAAAAACAATTGCAACTATTAAAAATAAAAATAATAAAAATTAAATAAAACAATAAAGTACAAATTATCCTAAACCGAACTGAACTTGTAAATTTATTAAGTTAAATATAAGAGGAAAGATAAGCAGATAAATCCATGGACGTTATTAATGTCGATATTAGGGATTCAGAACCAAATTTCCTTTCATCTAAGCCTAGTTGATTTCAATCTAAAATATTTTATTTATTTTTTACCATTTGATTAAAAAAATCTAGATAATTTTTTATGTAAAATATTTTACATTGTAAGATGAAATCATTTTTATTAGGATAAATCAGTAAATTATTTTCTATTTTTTAAGAGACATGTTTTAAGTGTACAAATTTTTCAATAATTTTTTTGTCTTTAGAAATTTTTTTCCAATTCTAGTCAAAACAACCATACTATTATATTTCTTTTTATCAAGATGAATCAAAAAGATAAAAAAAAATTTAAGCAAAGAATTAAAAATGAAGAAATAAATTATTAAAAAAAACTACAAAAAAACTATCTCAAATAGCCACAAAGCAAAAGAATTCATAAATGAAGAAAGATGTTATAAAAAAAAACAAAATAAAGGCATCTCAAATTGTCACGAAAATGCAGGAGGTATCAAATTTTATATGAATTGAAAAGATCATATAAGAGATGGTTATTAGTTTCTTCCCTGATTACAAAAAACAAAAAACAATCTTAGGATAACTAACAAAGAGGAATTGATTCCACCTAAAAAAATAGAGAAGTTGGGAAATAGAACTTACACGATGAAAGGGCAGTAGATCACATTATTTTGTACAACCAAGGCTTGATATGAGCCTTTGTAGAGCATACTGCACAACCGCTTAGAAATGATCATAGAGATAAAAGTAGACCTGAAAAAAGAAGAAGAAAGATAAGAGAAAGAAAGAAAAGAAAAATATGAGAGAAAATTGTACAAATATGAAATTTGTAAACAAAAAAAATTCGATTGAGTAGCTATTTCAAAGGAGGGATTTTGATTTTCAGTTACAGATATTGGGTGGTTACTTTTTATTAGTGGGAATGTGTGTTTGATTTTTGATAATTTTCCAATTATACCCCTTAAATTATTAATCTTTTACTCTTTGGATGGTAGTTATTTCTGGGGTAATTTTAGAAATAAAATTTGTGACGGAACTTCATGGGTGCTCCCTTTATTACATAGTATAGATTCATTATGAAAAAATCCATTTTGCTCAATCTTTTTGGGATTGTACGTTATATATATGTCACCCTCTGGAACATCAAGAATTTGATTCAACAGTTTAGGGGTCTGCTCAATATCCACACCATTTAGTCAAGTGGTAACGGTGGTAGATGGAATCGATGGCATAGCAATGTGGGCATAAAAAGATTTAACAGTTGTGGGATAATGAGGACCAGAATATTTTAAGAACTTATCCCACTTGAGAGTTGTAAAGAATTGGGAAAAAATCATTCCATTGGTTTTGAAGAAATCAAAATCGATTACTCTTCCAAGAATGATTTGTCTATTAACAAAAGACTTTTGATAAACAGCACGAAAGGCAAGAGTTTTGAAAGTTCTCACCTCTTGAGTAGAAATGTTGGGTAGAGTAGTCTCAGATGTTGTAGTCGTAGGTTCTTGAATGGTGATTCCTCCAATTCGTTGCTTCTTCGGAACCCTAAGGTTCGAAGGGCTTGCTTCGTCGTTCCTCTTCGATCCTTTGTTTCTCGCCATGGTCGAATGATAGAATGAAGATGAAACGAAAGGTGATAGAAGGGTTTTGGAGTTGATTTTGAGAAGAGGGAGAGAATTTGTCGAGATAGAGAGAGAAGTGCGAAAATGAGAATTGAAAAGGCAGACGAGTTCGTATATATAAGAACGCAAGGGTTCGAACTTTTTAATTAAAGTGTCAAACTTTTCTCAAAAAGTGTCGAACTTTTCTTAAAAAGGTTCGAACTTCGTCTCTCAAAAGGTATCGACACTTTTTGCAAAGTGTTGAACTTTTTATAAAAAGGTTTGACACTTTTCTGCGATGTACCTAGGGATATTAAAGGTGTTGAACTTTCAACGAAAAGGTTCGACCCTTTTCATCGAAGCAGCACAAAACAGAGCAAAAACAGAGCAAAACAGGGGATTGACATATTAAGGCAAGAAAACTCCACATAGCATGTAACAAATGTTATTTAATCAAATGTCACATACATTCAACATACCAAGACCTTTACATAAGGCATTAAACTTATCCTCTTGAAGAGGTTTAGTAAAGATATCGGCAAATTATTTGTCCGTGTTAATAAACATCAATTCTACATCACCTTTTTCTACATGGTCTCTTATGAAATGATACTTAATCTCTATATGTTTAGTTCTGGAATATTGAATGGGATTCTTAGTCAAATATATAGCACTCATGTTGTCACACATGATGGGTATGCAATCAAAAAACAATTTGAAATCTTCTAGTTGTTGTTTAATATAGAATGTTTGCACACAACAACTACCGGCAGCCAAATATTCAGCTTCGACCATTGACAATGCAACTGAATTTTGCTTATTGCTTGATCAAGAGACTATGGACTTTCCAAGGAAATTGCATGTTCCCGAGGTACTCTTACAGTCTACTTTGCACCCAGTAAAATCCGCATCGGAGTAACTCAACAAGTCAAATAAGTCTTGACTTAGATAACATAGTCCTAGGTCTATTGTGCCTTTCAAGTATCTAAGGATACGTTTGACAGCAAATAGATGTGATTCTTTTGGACAAGCTTGATATCATCTACAAATGCAAACACTAAACATTATGTCTAGTCTACTAGCGGTCAAATATAAGAGACTTCCAATCATGCCTCTATAGAGTTTTGTGTCAACATCTTTTTCTTTTTCATCTTTATCAAGTTTAGTTGACGTGCTCATAGGTGTTCCAAAACGTTTTACATCTTTCATTTAAAATCATTTTAAAAGGTCTTTAGTATACTTGGATTGATTTAGGAAAATACCTCTTGGGGTGTGTTTGATTTGTAATCCTAGGAAAAAATTCAGCTCACCCATGAGACTCATCTCAAACTCTTGATGCATGCATTGGGAAAAGTCCTCACACAGACATGCAAGTAGATCCAAAAATAATATCGTCTACATATATTTACACTATAAGCATATCATCATTAAAATGTTTAATAAACAAGGTTATGTCAACTTTTCCTCTATTGAAATCATTTTCAATTTAAAATCCACTAAACCGTTCATACCAAGCTCTAGGAGCTTGTTTTAAACTTTAAAGTGCTTTTGTGAGTTTGAAAACATGATTTGGAAACTCTTGATTTTCAAAACCCGGAGTTGTTTAACATAAACTTCCTCCTCAATAAAACCATTTAAAAATGCACTTTTGACATCCATTTGGAAAAGTTTAAAACGTTTATGTGATGCATATGCAAGCAACATACGGATGGCTTCCATTCTAGCAATGAGAGCAAAGGTCTCTTCATAATCTATGCCCTCTTCTTGATTGAATCCTTGGGCTACAAGTCTAGCCTTGTTCCTAGTGATATTACCATGTTCATCCTTTTTGTTCCTAAACACCGATTTTATACCAATGATAGAATGGTCCTTGGATTTTGGGACAAGAGTCCAAACTTGGTTCTTATCAAATTGGTTTAGCTCCTCTTGCATAGCAAGAATCCAAACTTCATTGCCAAGCGCTTCATCAATGTTACTAAGTTTAATGAGAGACAAAAACTACATGAGAATGCATGTATTGCAATCTAGACCTAGTAGTTACTCCTCTAGTAGGATCACCCAAGATTCGGTCCTTAGGATGAGTGTGGACCAATCTCCAAGCATGAGGAAGTGAGGTGGATCCATTTGTTAGATTTTCACTCTCTTTTGGAAACTTTTGGTTTTCTTCCTTAGGTTCATCTCTCTTTAGGTCGATTTTATCTACCTCATTTTCAATTAAGTTTAGATCATCAAATTGATCATCTTTTGTAAAGAAGGGGTTTAACTCATCAAAATCTACATACATAGACTCCACTACAACTAAGGTTCTCCCATTATACACCCTATATACTTTGCTTGTTAATGAATATCCCAGAAATATGGCTTCATCAATTTTAGGATCAAACTTTCCTAGGTTGGTTTTATCATTTAGCACATAGCACTTGCAACCAAACACACAAAAATAAGCAATGTTGGGCTTGCTCCCTATCCACAATTCACAAGGTGTTTTGTTCAAGTATTTCCTAATGATTACCATATTCATTACATAAAAAGATTTACTAATAGCCTCAGTCCAAAAATATTGTGGGAGCCTATGTTCATTTATTATAGTCCTAGCCATTTCTTGAAGGGATATATTCTTACGTTCAACTACTCCGTTTTGTTTAGGGGTATTAGGT
>JAULLD010349221.1:0-11021 GCA_035668095.1 Sarracenia minor
CCTTGCCAAGTTTGATTCCAAGAGCGATGAAGGCATATTTTTAGGGTATTCTACGATGAGTCGGGCCTATCGTGTCTACAACCTTAGTACATCAACTCTTGTTAAGTCTACCAACGTTATTATGGATGACTCATCTTACGGGGAATCACCGTCTTCACATGACGATATAACGTGGAAAGGATCTGGAATTGATGATGAAAAATACAGCTGCGAACCGTTAAGCTAACCTAGAGAGGGGTGAATAGGTTAGGAGCCGATAAATTAAAATTTTAATTAATTTTAATTATAAATTATCAAGCCTAACATAATAACAAGTTAAGGTTAATAATTATAACACCGGCATAAAACTATGGAAAGCTATAAACATCTAATATCCATAAGGAGACACACGATATACGTGAAACCCTAGAGATGTTGCCCATGATGAAAATCATGGCACCGACACACGGTGGAAACTATACACTATAAGCTAAAAGGTTTACAAGATAGACAGACTAGGGAACACCCGTAATACCCAACGAAAAAACCTATCCTCTAACATGAGAGCTAGCCCCGAGCCCCTCCTTGACTCTAAAGTCACGTAGCTCTCTTCCAATGTTCTATGAGCATCACTATACTCAATCCGAATGGAGGTCATGTACAGCATGCGGTCCATGGGAACTAGTCCCGATCTCCCTGCAAAGATGGCTCTGATATACCTCGGTCAAGTGTGCGTTCAAGCATAGTGCAGTGGAAGAGGTGGGAATGATGACAAGAAATATGATAACCTAGATAATCACCTAATGACAGTTAGGACAAGGGTATCTACGGTTATACTCCAAGTGTGGTCTAGTTACCAATCCTAGGAAAGGTAAGAACTACTGACACATGAGGGTGGTAACATTAGAGGTTTCTCTAGAACTACTTAGCTGAGAGGCAAGAGTGTGAGACTATCACAAGTCACACAGTCTTAAGTTACTACACGGCAAAACAATCGAAGCTAGGATGGTGAAACTAATATAAGTCTCAAAACCTATGGCTGCTATAAAGGAATCGTCATGCTATATGCTATGAATTCAAGAACTAATGAAAGTAAAGGCATACAATACCAAGATAAGATACATAACATAAGTCCTAAGGAAATATACAAGAAACATGGATAGGAATACATACCACTATGAAAGTAAGTAGCATTACCTTGGATTATGATGAATCTTTAGGCATTGATTGTGGGATCTAAAACCAGGGGCTTGAGGAAGCCAAGAGAGAAGCAGTAGCTTCCCCAGGAATAGCCAAGAGGCTGGGAGAGGATTCTCAAACGATCTAACGACGGTATGAAGTGTTTATATAGAAAAATACATCAACGCTCGAACGCACTTTGAGTCCGCCGCAGGCGCTACAACGTGGTCGAGCGCTCTTTGAGCATAGTTAAAAATGGAAGGCTTTTTCTACCTACGACAATGAGAATCGTTAGGGTTTCAATGTTGAGCTCGATTGTTCTACGGGGGTGCTACTGGTGCATAAAAAACTCAACTCTCGACAGAAAGGAAATAAGATATTGACCAGGGGCGCTCAAGCTCTCTATGGGCGCCTCAATATCTCAACTCTAGGCAAAGAGGAAATAAGACATTGAACAGGGGCGCTCGAACTCTCTACGGGCTCTCTTTGGGCGCCTTAATATCTCAACCCTTGGCTTATCGTGAAAGGCACAAATTAATGTTTGTTGCTCGATGTTGATCGAGCATTCTGTGAATGCTCGAAGGCACTGGAAGCTGCTCATACCCCTTCGCACGCCAGTGGCTAGAATTCATGGTAAGTCATGAATCCTCTAAGGTAACAATTTATACAAACTACCTTAAACATGATATGATACGAATGCATATGGGTGTGTGTATGTGAGTGCCATATACCTTATAAATATCGAGCGGGCTTACTGAATGTGATCTAGACGGAGGACCTAGACACAAACACCTGAAAATCTCAAACCCAAAATTTAACTTACAGACACAATGGTTTTGTACTTAACCCGGGAATAGCCAAAATACTAACAATCTCCCCCCTGGGCATTTTCGGGACAAAACCATTAACAAAAACAAGTTTATACAAGGGAAAAAAACAAAGAGAATAAATAATATATTTATACTCAAAGTCGTAATCTAAACTGCAAGGCCTGTATAATCAAGATGTATCTATTCACTGCATAGAAAACTCAAAACCAAAGTTAAGCATATATGTGATATAATAAGACATAAATGTAGAGTAATCATGGCATGGAAAGATTATAGACAATAACATCATGCATAAGGGGTTAAAAACAGATATAGACAACAGAAACATGCATCATGTATAGAGCTGTAAATCAAATATCTTGTCAAAACATTAACATTATAAAAGAAAATAAAATTAATATTATAAAAGACAATGTCACAACATCAACTTTAAAATTATATTAACATTATAAAAGACAATGTCACAACATCTAACTATAAAGTCAGCCAATATCTCTCCCCCTTATTGTCTCAGAAGTGCAAAAGGGGCAAGAGGACAAAAGAACTGAAGCAAGACAACAGCATTACATATCCTCATTTGAGGAGGAGCTGGAGTCAATGCCAATGTCATGAAGACTTTAAGCAAGAGACAAGAGAGTGTCAATGACAGTAGTGAGACCGGAGGATATAGTGTGTACCTCCTCTTGTATAGAGGTGATCACACGGTGGAGACGTTAGATTTGAAGCTCGCATTGGGAAGAGGTCTGTTCTTGACAGATGACGTGATCAAGAATTTCTCTCAAGACATCTACAAGGGGAATATCCTCCTCTGGCTGTGCGGAAGGAACATCGTCCAGGTTAGGAGACTCTGCATCATCTGTATGTGGAATGAGAACATCTGCTGGTGGCTCTTGAAGAACAGGTGTAGCCGTACCATGTGTGGAAGATGAAGGAGCTATGTAGAGTGACTCTTCAGCAACCGGATGAATAGCAGGAAAGGTAGGCTCAAGGGGTGGAGGAGACGGCTGTATGCGCTCAACGAGCGGAATGGTAGTGGCATCACGATTGACATAGGTAGTGCTCCGTAATAGCGACTCTCAAGTGATGTCACAAGAAAGATACATGCTAGACTCCGAATCAAAGAGACGCACAGACTGGGCAATGCAAAACCTAGAGATAAGTGAAGCGTAGGGAATCCCAGCAGTACTAGAGGGGCGACGAGAGTAACCTATGATGACACACCACATATGATGAGCAAGGTCAAGAGAATAACCTCGACTAATCACATATAGAACATTAGCACGTGATGGTGAAATATCCGACATATGGCCAGTGGGACCAATGATAGAGGCTACTATCCGATGTAGTGAATGATAATGGGGAGCAAGATGACGTGATATGAGTGTAACCTTATCACTGAAAGCTCCACCGAATAACTCACGGGAGACCTCAGAACGACTAAGACGAACGCTCTCAGCAAATCGATACTGGGGAGCTTTCACGCGAGGTAACTGATACATCGATGCAATGTCCTGGAAAGAGAAGATAAGTCGATGATCCCAGATGCTGACCATGAGGGAAAGAGTTTCCTGCTCAATCTGGGTCATATAAGAGTAGAATTCCCGCATGATCTCCGAATAGACTATCTCATGGCCGAACCTGATCCCTATCCAACCGTGCCGCTCAAACTAATCCATCAGCCCAATTTAGGTAAACCTGACAAATTACACATTCCTCTCAATCAGGATTCCATGTCGGGCAATCATAGAGTAGACAACCTGAGTTACAGGAGAGGTAAGATGGTCTGAGTCCTATGACTCAAAGGCGGGTTTCTTCTGCCCGCTAGACCTTCGACCGCCACTAGAGGACCCATGTCCGCTAGCAAGGAAGATAAGAAACCTCAGCAAGGGAGGGAAAACCCATGACCAGTTGAAGTATCACCATCAGAAACAGTGTGGAAGCAAATGCTACACTAAGAATCCCTAGATATCTCCGCAGAGAGAATGTCATGGCCAGAATATAACCAATCTGTGAATGAACATATTGAGTAGATCCAAGAACCAAAAAATCATAGGATATGTGACAATGAAGGTGGGGAAGCCCAGGTGATAGGAAGACCTATGGTGAGGGAAGCAATCGCATAGAGAAAAAGAGGGAAAGACGATTGAAAAGATGGAGAGACGATGCGGTAGATGTCTCTGGTTTAAACCCGACCCGCCGTAGGGGCACCCGAGGAAGGGTGCTCGAGTGTGAAGAACCCGAGCGCTCTTGGAGCGCTCCTTGAGCATTGTACACGAGAAAGAAGTTTGACAAGGAAGAGACTAAGAATATACTCAGAGTCTAAAAACTACACCCATGACTAACACTCCCCCTGGCTAGAACACCCCGAGAAAGAATGAGATAATACTCGTAAAGGTCTTCTTTTTAGAAGCACACCCCCTATACCCAAGCTCACCCAAAAACGCATGCAAAAATAAATATACAACATACAAAACAAAATTGCATAATATAAGCATGGATGTGAGAGGAGCATAAATTACTCACACAAGCACATAAAACTTGTGAAACCTTCATGAACAATCGATAACCTATGTATCAATATATAATCATGTAAGGATTAACTTAAGTATACATAGTTCAAGTTATCTCTCTAGTAACTGTGAACTGTGAACTTTGTGCATAGGAGCAAGACACTTGACAAGACATAAGTTAGAATCAAATCCTATCATAAGGAAATGAACAATGCACTTGAGACTAGAAGGCAAACCTAAAATATTTGGACTTCCAGATATGCGCACAAACCTTAGTCTTGATACACAAAAGGCACACACGTGACCTTTTGACCTTATATAACCCTAAGCTAAAAACAAGGTTAAACACACTTTTTAATATAGTGTGGTAATTGTGATATCACAAAATATAGGGTATAGATAACAAATTATTGTTATCAGGGAGATTCACGAACGACGACTTACACTGAATGTATGCGGTTACTCACACAGAGTAACGACTTACACCTACAACAGGCAGTCGTTCAGATGCAGATGTAGACAAGGAAAAGCATCTTAAGGCAAACCATAAACGTGGGTCAATCTTGATCAAGACCGTAAGGTCGTAACCAAAAGACTAGATATAATACCTAACTTGTGACTCATAAGTATCAAGCTCCCAAAGAGTGTGTGTAGATAGAGAGACAACAAGACTATCAATTCATAGTATAAACACAAGCATAATTGTACATGAAAGAGAAAATTTCAAATTACATGAAAATTCATCAAATAATTATGCTTGACAAGAGTAATAGTTACCTCACAACACATGCATGCATATGATAAGCATGTCAAGCACACAAGTATGCAATAGAAAGAGAAACAAAATAAATATACATAGTATATATAATCTGTCTCTCTCATAACCTCTCTAGAAGAAATCATACTAGAGGAAAGAGGGAACACCAAATCCTATGACATAGGATAACGATAAGGCTACAAAGAACCAAACAGCATGAAGACAACACGTAAGGAAAACCTAAGGGATGTACATGGAATGTGTCAGCTCACTATGCAAGAGAATACTTGGCATGGGAAATTGCTGACACATTGACAACGTGCAAGGGCCGAAACAAGGGGTCATTACGCAAGACGAAGCTTGGCAGGGGAAGTTGCTGGTGTAGAGAACGTGCAGGTGAAAGTGATTCAAGGGCATTAAACCATAATTCTAGAAGGATAGAGTGGTCTATCCAACTAGAAAGGATGAAGGTTGGTCAATTGGTAACCAACGCACTCAAAATGGCATGTAGCCACAGAATCATCTCATACAGATGATAGGTTCGCAGCAAGCGAAGGATCAACTCAGGATGTTAGTCCAAAGAGCGAGAACCTTGCTCTAATACCAATTGAAAGTACTACTGCGAACCGATATAACTAACCTAGAGAGGGGGTGAATAGGTTAAGCTGATAAATTAAAATTTTTAATTTAAATTATTAATTATCTAACCTAACATGATAGCAAGTTAAGGTTAATAATTATAACATCGACACAAAGCTGTAAAAAGGTATAATCATCCAATAACCATAGAGAACACATGATATACATGGAAACCATAGGGAAACACCATGGGATGAAAACCACAGCACCGACACATGGTGGAAACTATGCACTATAAGTTAAGAGGTTTACAAGATAGACAAACTAGGGAACACCTGTAACACCCGACGAAAACACCTATCCTCTAACTTGAGAGCTCAGTCCCAAGCCCCATCTTGACTCCAAAGTCGCGTAGCTCCCCCTCCAATGTTTTATGAGCATCACCATGCTCAATCCGAAAGGAGTTCGTGTGTAGCATGTGGTCGAGGGGAATAAGTCTTGATCTCCCTATCAAAGAGGGCTCTGAGATACCTCGACCAGGTGCGCGTTCAAGCACAGTGCAGTGGAAGTGGTGGGAATGATGAAAGAAATATGATAACCTAGATAAACACCTAATGATCGTTAGGACAAGGGTATCTACGGTTATACTCCAAGTGTAGTCCAGTTACCAATCGTAGGAAAGGTAAGAACTACGGCACACAAGAGGGTGGTAACATCAGAGGTTTCTTCAGAACTACTTAGCCAAGAGGCAAGAGTGTGAGACTATCACAAGTCACATGGTCTTAAGTTACTACACAGAAACACAACCAAAGCTAGGATGGTGAAACTAAGATAAGTCTCAAAACCTACAGTTTCTATAAAGGAATCCTCATGCTATATGCTACGAAAGTAAGAACTAATGAAAGTAAAGGCATGCAATAGCAGATAAGATACATACATAAGCCCTAAGGAAATCTAAAAGAAACATGGATAGGAATACATACCACCATGAAAGTATTACCTCAGATTATATTGAATCTTTAGGCATTGATTGCGGGATCCAATACCAGGGGCTTGAGGAAGCCAAGAGAGAAGCAGCAGCTTCTCCAGGAATAGCCAAGAGAATGGGAGAGGATTCTCAAACGACCTAATGGCGGTATGAAGTGTTTATATAGAAAAACACATCAGCACTCGAATGCACTTTGTGCGCGCCGCAGGCCCTATAATGTGCTCAAGCACTTTTTAAGCGTAGTTAAAGATGGTGGGCTTTTTCTATCTGCACCAATGAGAATCGTTAGGGCTTTAGCGCTGAGCTCGATCGCTCTATGGGCGTGCTACTAGCGCCTAGAAAACCCAACTTTCGGCAAAGAAGAAATAAGTTATTGACCAAGGGCACTTGAGCTCTCTATGGGCTCTCTTCGGGTGCCTTAATATCTCAACTCTCGGCAAAGAGGAAATAAGACATTAAACAGGGGCGCTCGAGCTCTCTACATGCTCTCTTCGGGCGCCTCAATATCTTAACTCTTGACTTATCGAGAAAGGTATAAATTAATGTTTACTGCACGAAGCCGCACGATATTGCTCGAGCGTTGTGTGAATGCTCGAAGACAATGGAAGGTGCTTGTGCCCCTTTGCACGCTAGTGCCTAGAATTAATGGTAAGTAATAAATTCTCTGAGGCAACAATATACATAAACTACCCTAAACATTATATGATATGAATACATATGGGTGTGTGCATGTGAGTGTCATATACCTTGTAAAAATCGGAGCAGGCTTGCTGAATGTGATGTGGACAGAGGACCTAGACACAAACTTCCGAAAACCCCAAATCCAAAATTAATGGTACAAACACAATGATTTTGTACTCAACCAGAAAATAGCCAAAATACTAATAGAGTGGTTCCTTCCATACGTTGCACCCATTCCATGAGGTTTGTGACAGTGTGATTTAAGTCAAAGAAGTCTCTTTTAACTTTGGCTTGAAATGCTTATAGGGAAGATGAAAAAGAATGAAGCAAAGAAACTGCTTCAGTTAGATCAATTGAAATAGGTGCAGCAGAGGATGTAGCATGAGCAGGAGCAGGAGTAGCCTGTGATGGAGTAGGGGCACTTGAAGATACATGAATAGCAAGTGGTCAAGGCACATATGGAATAGGAGGTGAATGAAGATCAATGGTAATTGCTGGATCAACTTGAGGTGTAGGAGGAGGAGTAGAAGATGGAACACCAACAGATAAGGGAGCAGAAATGCGAGATGAAACAACAGGAGGAGGAATAATGCTATAAGAGGTGGTACCACGACGTAAGGTTTTCCATACACCCTTAACTTTTGCAATTTACATATGCTTGAGAGTTATGGGGCCATATATGTCATGCTTGGAGAAGGATACCACATTCTCATTAGAAAGTTCAATGACAAAATGAAGAAATACTTTCGTCAACAACATCTCTTGAGGAAGGGAAGTGTTGGATAGATGATATGAATGCAACATGTGTGATATAAAACAAATGTCCCAAATTAAGGTTTTTCTTGTTTAAGATGCACCACATGAAAAAAAAAAATGCATATAAGTAACATCCCCAAATTTTTCTATTTTTTGTAGGAAAATATGGTTTACTATGTGGTGGAGAATCCTCATATTGAGTTTTTTGAGAGAATTGGTTTCTAAGGGGTTGGTAGCATCAAGACTCTCATTCTCAAAGATGGTTTTAACCGAATCGATAAATGAAAAACCATCACACTCAATTGGTTTTTGATTATAAGACACACATATCTCACCCTTAGGTACATCAAGAATTTCATTGAATAAATGTGGAGTCAAGTCAACACTAACACCATTTACCCAAGTGGTAATGGTGGTGGATGGAGTGTCAGGAATATCAAAATACAACAGTGGGGTAGTGAGGTTCACTTAATTGAAAAAATTTCTCCCACTTAAGACTAGTAAAGAGATTTGAAAATCTCATTTCAATATAATCAAAGTATTGAAAATCAATACTACTTCCAAGGCAGATTTTATGATTAAGGAAAGAAGAGAAAAAGAGAAGTTTAAAATCAGGGGTTTTGAAAGATATAACCTCTGAAGCTACTACATTGACTTGAGGTGTCTCCGTTGATGTTGCAGTGGTCGCAGTCGTCTTATTCTTCTTCTGGGGCCTAGGGTCAGAGGAACCTTGGTCGATATGTTGTTTGGAGCCCTTTCCCATCATCTTTGGTGGCATCTCGATTGATTGATGAGGGAGGTTTAAGATTGAGAAGGAGGAAAGAGGGTGTCAACAAGAATCGCATAGGAATAGAGTAGGTTTAGAGAGAGAGAGAGAGAGAGTTTGCGAATGAAATGAAACATCAAAATAGAAGCCTCTATATATATGCATACCACTTGGGTCGACACAAAGTACATTTGTGTTGGTACGAGTTGTATCGCGTCAAAAGGGTTTTGAAACAGCAAACAGGGTGTCGACACATATTCATTATGAGTTGACAAGAGAATCATTTGGATCGACACAATCTTGTTTGGGTAGACACAAAATCGCGAGACATAGGAAAGACAAAGTGGTGTCGACACTAAATATCATGGGTCGACACAATCTTGTTTGGGTCGACGAGGATTGCACTTACTAGGAGAGGCCATTGAGGATTCTTGATACACGGGAGCATGTTTTACAGGGTAAGACCATACCTCTTGTGAAGATCTTGTGGCTTCACCACGATGCAAAGGAGGCCACTTGGGAGCGCGAGGATGAGGTTTATGCCAGGCATCCAAAGTTCTCTTTTTGAGGTACATCTGATTTCGGGGACAAAATCCTTTTTAAAGGGTTAAGTTGTAAGGGTTTGACCCTCATTTATACGTTTATATATTGGCATACGTTCTACGTTCAGTTTGAATGTTCGGTTTCAAAACTTAAAGTACTTGTTCGTTGACGGTATTTTAAATTTGGATTCGTTCCTCGTGGGTTCTCGGTTTGACCCTCTCATGGTTTTGAGAGTTGGTTTTTTATATGTTATTCGGGAAAGTTGTTGTGACATTAGAGGCATACTTTTCATTTTCCTTTTCTAAAAACTCTATTTTCGAATTCAAAGAAGTGATTTCCTTTTTATAGGACATATTTTTCAATTTTAGTTCTTTAATTACTTTTAATGAATCTTCAAGAGTTTCTTGAAGCTCTTAATTAGTGAAAGTTTCATTATCGCTATCACTATCGGAAGAATATATTATCTCATTTTCATGAGCCATAAGGCAAAGGTTGGATACTTCGTTGTCACTTGAATCTTCCTATTCTTCACTTCCATCTGAATCATCCCATGTTGCCTTCATAGATTTCTTGAAAAATTTCTTCTTGTCCTTCTTTAGCAAGGGACACTCGGGCTTGATGTGCCTAGGCTTGTCACAGTTATAGAAAACCACATCTTCCTTCTTTTCTTTTGGATTTGGGTCTTTACTTGATTGACTCTATTTTTTGAATCTTCCTCTTAGTTCTCTCTTTTTCTTCAATATCCTTACCACTTTTCTTGTGATCATGGAAATTTCTTCTTCAACATCATTGTCAATTTCTTCCTCTTCCTCAAATACTTTGGTAGATTTGAAAGCTACTGTTTTCTTCATTTTTCAAATCTTATTCATCTCTCAAGGTGAAATCATGGGTTAAAAGGGAACCCAAAAGTTCATCCTGGTCGAGAGTAGTGAGATCCTTGGCCTTTTCAATGGCTATCACCTTCAGTCTCCAATCTTTCGGTAAAGATCTTAGAATTTTCCTGAAAAAATCTATATTTGGAAAAGTTCTACCAAGAGATTTTAGATTATTGATGATAAGATTAAATCGTGTAAACATGTCAGAGATATTTTCAGAATCATGCATTTTAAACAACTCATAATCTCTAACTAGCATGTCAATCTTCTTATCTCTCACCTGGTTTGTACCTTCGTGAGCGATTTGAAGCTTATCCCAAATCTCCGTAGCATTATCACACCCTTGAATTCTATTGAATTCATCGGGTCTAAGTGCACAGTGCAGAAAATTTATAGCCTTAGCATTGGTCTGTAACGTTTTTTAGTCATCATCCGTGTAGTCTTTTTCTAGTTTAGGGGTGGATGTACCCTCAGCCATGGTACTAGGGGTGAGAGGTCTATTGACATTGACTCTTCAAGTAGCCACATGCAGCTATATCTTATGATTGAATGAAGTAGGTTATTCTAGTTTTCCAATA
>JAULLD010351423.1:0-16636 GCA_035668095.1 Sarracenia minor
GGGAAACTCTGCCGAAATTTTCCAAAAAGAGTTAGAATATTTTCACACATTTTTAGTTTTCTTTAGAGAAGGCATTTTTTTATTTTAAGCAAAGGTTTGAAATAGAAAGATTCGGCCTAAGTTTCTATTTTTGATAAATCTTTTTATATCAAAAAGAGGGGTTTTGATCCGGTACTTCGCGGTGTTGGCAGTTTTAGTACGCCAGGTTTTGGGGCGTTACAAGTAAAATCCTCTTATCCAACTTCAATTGGTCCATCTTCTTCTGTTTCACCATCTAGTGATCCTACTCCTCCTACTTCAGACATTCCATCCTGTTCATCCACTCACTCCTCTCCTGATTTGAGTGAAATTGTTTATATGTTTTCTTCTTTCTAAACACAAGTCTTTCAAAGACTTGATACCATGTCATCATCTATTTCGTCTCTTGAAAAGGATATGACTGAGCTTAAAAGCTCCACCAAAGAGGTAACTATACATGTTGATCCTAGATTCCTTCAAGCCATTCATCTCACCAACTCAAAAGTGGACACAATCTTCACTTAGATAAGGACATATACCGCAAAATTCAGACCTAGTATGAAAACCCAAGTAGAACTAGCTCAAAGTAGTACAAGTGCGAGACCTCAAGCACAGCCCCTGCTGCACAGCCTTAGGCACAAAGAAGTGCAGCCCATGCAACAGTCCAAGAAAGCTCCGCACCAGTCCAAACTCAAGCTTTTGAAAGCCAAGCACCAGTCCAAGTCCAAACTCAGACTCAAGATCAATCTTCATCCCATGTTGAAGGCAGCTCTTACTCAGCAAGGGCAGACCAAATGAAAAAGAACGCTAAACAAAATTTCCAAAATCTTCTTGCTAGCATCAACCTTAAACCTCAAGACTTTCCCTCTTAGGAACCTTTACCTGATCAAGGCACATCTTCTCAAAACCAACCAAAAGCTCAACCTTCAGCCTCTTTTCAGGATCCTGAAGTCGAAATCCTTGACCCTGTTCCTATTCAAGTACTACCTCCTACTCAAGCTGTAACCTCTCAAGTACTTGCAGCTATACCCATCCAATCTATACCTATTCAAGAACCTACATCTCAAGAAGAAAGTCCACAGCTAACTTTCAGAAGAAGAAGATCAAAGAAGATTAAGCCTGGATCTTTCCTTGCTGAACAACCTTGATTTTTCTTTTTTTTTTTTTGGCTTTCTATTGATATGTTGCTATGCATTGCTTTGTAATTAAAACTCTGATTTTTGTTGGTATTTAAAACTCTGATATGCTCTAACTTGGTATCCTCCCTCTTCTTTTTGCCTACGACAAAGGGGGAGAAGAACATGGAATGGATTTGACTTGTTGTTTTTGTTGCATTAATATATGAAATTGGTAGTTTGATTAAATATTGTTTGATCTATCTCTTTGTGAATGAATAGCATTATTTTTTGCCTATATGATTGCATTGTGACATCTGGTATTGCTTAAAATTCCTTGACTGATATTTCTTGAAGTCTCTTAACAGTTGCTATCACTTGATACACCCTCTAAATGCTTTCAGAACTTGTCTTTATGCTATGCCTTGAAATGAAATTTTTTTTAACACTTAACATATGAATGTTGATATGGATTAAATCTCAGCTCCTCTATATTTTGTATAATAGTCATTGTTATATGCTCTGATATGATTGCTTGTCTGATGGGGAGTAATAAAGAAAATTTTCTTTAAATTTTTTCTTGGTTGAAATTGTTGTCAAACTTATTCTTTTTCTTTATATCTCTCTGATGCTATCCCTAAACTGAATCAAGAACATATTCATCTATCTAATGTTTAAACGTTTATTAATTCTACAGTGAATGACGGCTGATAATCGGGATTGATCCTCGTAGACCCGCTCTGCTTTAGAATTTGAAAACATATACGTATTATAGTAATTCATATTGTTTTGATTCTTATATATATGCACATGTTTAGGGGGAGCTTATTGATTATTTTATTCTCTCGTAAACAAATCAATTGTTATTATAGTCAAAAAGGGGGAGATTGTTAGTTCAAGGGTTATTCAATCAAGTTCCTTCCTTAGTTTTGACATATAACAACCAATTGATTTGGTTAGTACTAATGTTTGATTGTACCTTTGTAAGTTTTTTCAGGAATTTAAGGGACTAATTTCAATCATTTTGAAATGTTGATAGTATAAAATTTTATCCCAAAAAGTCATTGATCAAAGCCCCCAAAGAAAAGTTGTTGAAAAGATTAAGTGTTAAAATTCACATTTAGGAGACAAAAACCTCGACCCTTTTAGTTGAAAGGTTCGACACTTTCTGTTAAAGGAAGAAGAAGTTCAGCACGTTTTGTCCAAAGATTAAACCCAAGAAAAAGTTTGACACTTTGATCTAAAAGTTCGACACTTTTCTTAAGGAAAGCAAAAGTTCATCACTTCCAACAAAAAGTTTGTCCTTTTCACCAAGCTGAAGTATAGCTGAACATTGAAGTTTTAAAGCAAAAAGGTTCGACACTTTTATACAAAAGCTCAACACTTTCTGTGTTGTCAAGATCGGCACTTTTTCGTGGAAAAGTTCGACACATTTGATGAAGGATTCGACACAAATCTTTTTGTTTCCAACAAAAGTTCAACACAAAGTTCAAAAGGTTTGGCACTTTTGTCCTGAGCCTTTTCTCTCTTCTCGAGCCCAAGTAGGGTTCGACACTTTTGAAGAAAGGTTCGACACTTTCCGTTTTTCTAGTTCAAACCAAGTTCGACACTTTTATGGAAAGTTCGACACAAGCCTTTGCGGCTCAAAAAGTGTCGACACTTCTCAAAAAAAGCTCGACACTTTCGTGCGGGTTTTTGAAATCTGAAGCTGCAATGGTAACTTTTGGAGCATTAAATATGCACCAACGTTCAAATTTCTTTAAGGGCTATATAAGCAATAAGTTTTGAAGATCAGACCACCAGAGAACACTAGCTATTACTGTTGCATTCATTGTGCCCTAACCACCATCGAGCAAATACACTTATTACTATTCATTGCTCATTCATTACTGCTGTAATCTTTTATCTCTGGTTTTCTCAACCACTCTCCTTTATTCATTTATTGTATATTCAATACTTGAGAGTGAGTGATTTGTAAGTGAGCTGTTAAATTGTATATCCCCTCATCAAGGAAATCATCAATCACTACCAATCTCTTTCATTCATTGTAAAGGCTCTGCTTTGCCTTAAAATATTGGGTTACCTTTCACCCGCTGAAAGATTCCGATTATAAGAGGCTTCGATTCATCGACTCAAGAATCGTTATTAGTGGATTTGAAACTCCCAAGGTGCTTGGGGAGTGGTCGTAGGTCAAGAGGACCGAACCACTATAAATCGCTGTATTGTATCTCTCTTCCCTTACTTCTTTACTTTTCAGCATATAACTTTATCTCTTGCGTGTAATTAATTAATTGGCAAAATATTTTAAAAAGATTGAAAGTTTGCTAAGCAACCCATTCACCCCCTTTGGGTTGATATCTGGGACAACAACCTGTAATGTTGTTTTAAAACAACATGAGTCGAAACTCGTAGGTAATAATCGAAGAATGCTTGCCATATATACGAGGTGGATATGCAACAATAATTAGAAACAATTACAATCAAGGAATACTATTACTTTCTATTTTCAAAGGAAAAACTCTTTATTGCATACCTGGTTTATAAACCTCCTTTAAGACATAAGTGTTCTCTCATTTAAAAGCTATCCAACAAGGTAGAAATTGATAAAAGTCATTTCGTACTACTCCATCACGCCCAAACTTACAGATATACCGAAGGGGTGGGTGATCCGCACTCAAAAGCGATGATTTAGACCTGTTAATTTACATTAGGTTAGTCCTGATATGTTATCTAATTTGTGTTTTTGTAGTGTTTTTGTGTATAAGACATGAATTTAAGGCGTAATGGAAAACAACAACAAAATAGCTACTTTAACAACAAATACGATGCAACCAAATGAAGACCGATAAAAAAAGCACAAACCGTCCAGACGCTTTCAGACCACCGTCTCGACGCCTGACCATCGCGACGCCATCATGCCACCCATCCCGACGCTTTTACCGAATGTCCCGACGCTGAAGCCAACCGTCCAAACATTCTTTACCATGGCACCCAAGCACATTCCATCCTGATGCCACTACACGACCGTCCTGATGCTCTGAAACAGGAAATTAATGTGGCGTCCACTCCAATCCCGTCCGGACGCCATAGCAATACCGTCTAGACGCTCCATGCCAGAGTTGCTAAACTTGAGGCTATGAGAACCCTATAAATAGGACCCATGGCAAGCATTCAAATATCAACTCTCAATTCAATATTTAGTCTCTCATATCTCTCTCATCCTTTGGCCCCCGGTAAGTCACCTCTGCAAGGTCTGAGCCTCACCGAGGAGCTGCCAATGACGATCGACATCAACTTAACGGTGGACTCCTGCCCGACTATGAGTGGCTAAGCCCCTACCTCCACTTCAGGTGCCGATGAAGCCTAACTTAGTAACATATGAGTTGATTAGTTCTTTGTTTTATTTATGATTTGTAATCAGATTGTTATGTGACAATATTATTGAATCCCTTATGTGGATACTTTCTAATTAATTTAATTCCCGTTTAAGCTTTCTGTGATTGCATTAAATGAGTGTTGCATGATTGTTTTAACTATTCTAATATGCAAATTTGAGATAGCCTATGCCATGAATAAGACAGGTCGTGCTCTGGATAGGTCGTACTATAATCTTGGATAGACTATGCGGTATTTGTGATTCGGGATTTTAAGAGTAGAATTTGAGATACGCAATGCTCCGGATAGGGTATGCCTTGTTGAAATTAAAATCTATCTTTCATGAATATCCATATCGGTCTTGTCATGATAGGATCTAATATGATTCAAAGCTAGATAAAATAGGAATTATATCGAAACTAGATTATCATGTGACGGTGGATTTTAACCCTAAGGTGGAACCTATCTTATTAATTACCTAAATTATCTTTTCATTGTTTATTTACTTTTTATTATAAACAACCTTTTTCTAAAAATCCAAGATTTACTCTTTTACTTTTGAATTGAATAGTTTAAACATTTTTCTTAACAAAATAACTCATTTTCCCTATGGGATCGATCCTGGACTTACTGCTTTCTACGCAATTTGTAGTGAATCTTGGTATAATAAATAATACAAACAGTAGTCAACTCGTCATTAATGACTAAGCAATAAGGTTCAATAGACTACAAATAGTTCTCATGTGTTTTCGGAGATTCTTTTTCTTGTATATGCTTTTGTATTTTAATGGTTTTTTCCTGAAAATATCAAAGGGGCAGATTGGTAATATAATTGGCTATTTCCCAGTTAAGTACAAAATCATTATGTCTATACCTTTATTTTTAGATTTTGGGTTTCAAAGTGTTTGTGTCTTGGCCCTCTGTCCAATTCATACTCAATTGACCTCTCTGAACTTTGTACAATGTATATGTAACTCACTACACACATCCATATGCATATTTCACTTATCGTATAATATGTATTACGTAGAAAGTGTATCTAGTTGCCTTAGAGTATTTTATATTTAAGATATGAAATCCGGACACTAGCGCTGGAAGGGAGTTTGAGCCCTCTACGAGGGCTTTTAGGCGCTTGAAGAGCAGTTGAGTCCCTATGAGTAGCTGAATTATTTGTGCCATTTTTTAGTTGATGAGAGTTGGACACTTCAAACGCTCGTAGAGCGCCCATAGTGAGCTTGAGCGCTCTTGAATACCTCTCTCATATTCTCATTGGCGTGTAGGAAAACTTACAAAAATTACTTTAGCCCGAACGCATAACAAGCGCTATAGCGCGTTTGAAGCGAGCTCAAAGAGCGCTCGAACGCCGATGTGTTTTTGTGTATAAATGTATTTTATGACAGCTAGGATTTGAGCCTTTTTGTTTTAGAGAAATATCTGTTCTCACACAAGTTCTTCCTTCTCTCTAGGCCTCCACTCACCCTTTTGCATCATTCTCACCATTGATACTTAGTTTGGGTGTTATCAAAGTTTTTATACAACCTATCATGGTTGTTTCTCTCTATACCTTGTTTTAACCTATTATCAACAATCTCATACACACACCATTATTCACCACACACTCATTTGGTCGAGCTAACTCAGAGCCGTCATGGATAGATATTGGGAGTGGCTCCCGTGGAGACTATGGGATAAAGGAAGTCGCTCTGGGAGCTGCATCAACAATACAGAGTTAGGTGTCCATGGGGTATATGGGTAAAAATCTTTTTCAAGTACTTTGATAACCATTTTGATTCGCATTATATTTATTTTGTGTGTTTGGTGTCGTGGTTTTCATCTCTAGGATTTACCCCCGGGTTTTCACGGAATATCTTATGTATCTTTGTGGTTGAATGGTTGTTGGACTTGTTTTGTCTTTACGTCAGTATTATTTGTAACTCTAACTTGTTTATCTTGTTAGGTTAGAAAATTAATTTTTCAAATTAATTAAAATTAATTTTTATTTGACCGGCTATTAACCTGTTCACCCTACTCTAGGTTATTTGTAACGGTTTGTAACTAAACTAAATAGGTGTGGAAAGCTGTCTTTTGGATGTTCTCCTTCACTTTCAACTGATGATATCCCGATCTCAATTCGATCTTGAAAAAGCAATGTAAACTCTTTAGTTGATCAAACAAGTCATCGATGCACGACATTGGGTACTTGTTCTTAACGGTGACATGGTTCAACTTGTAGTAATCAACACATAGAACTAAGGATCCACCCTTTTTTTATTACAAACAATGTCGATGCTCCTCACGGTTAGACACTAGGGTGGATAAAGACCTTGTCAAGAAACACTTGAACCTAGACACGTAGCTCCATCAACTCATCTAGCTTAAATCGATATGAAGGCATAAATATAATGGAAATTCCTAGAACAATATCTATGGGAAACTATACTTTCAGATGAGGTGGAAGCTCAAAAAGATCACTCAAAAAAACATCGGTGAACTCGCTAACAACGGGTGAAAACTCCACAAGAGGAGAATCAGCTTCGCTCAACAATATGGTAGAAGGAATATGGCTAAGACTGTCGTGGTCCCATGCACTAAGAGGTCTATGTACCCTATCTTTGTCTCGGTTACCCAAAAATAAGGAGTCTTCATCAGAAGTTCAAATGAAAACTCTATGTCGGTTACAATAAATGAATGCAGGCAAGGTAATCAACCAATCCATTCCTAAGATAATATCGAAGGATGGCATATCAAGGACAGTAAAATCAAATACAATGATGTGGTCAGCAATCTCAATTTTACACACCCTATACAAACATCGTAAAATGGAAGTCTCACCGAATAGCATCTCTACGTACAAGACACTACCTAAAACATCGATCTCAAACCCCAATGCTAATTAGATAAATGAATGAGATGCTGCCAAGTCGATGAGAACACTTGCCCATGAATGGTACACTAAGAAAGTACCTCGAATAATGAATGGGCTAGCAGTGGACTCTATTGTGGTCTATATAGAAAAAGTGCTAGTTTTCACCAAGGCATAAACCCTTCTCTAGGTCCCTGAGTTTGTCCACCTCTGCCCCTGAATCCTGGTTGATGTATCGATTGAGACGAAGAAGCTCCTCTCATGGTTCCGGTAGACTGAGTGCCTGACTTCCGCTGCTGAAGTTAGTCGTAACTATCTGTAATGTACCGACCTGTTCCGAATATAAACCTGCTGTAATGACAACACAAGCATAACATAACAATATGCAAGTCCAAACATTGATGTACTTTATACTTTTAAATAATCTATACTTCTTAAAAAACCCTCACATCCTTGCTATGTCTGCCATGTCTGAGCACCGAAGGGTCCCTGAATATCCCTCCCTAAGGATAGATTCGTTGGATGTGTCCAACTTGACCACACTTAAAGCATGTGGGACGGGCTCTCCCTTAGGTTTGACTCTGCTGCGACTGCTATAACTCTGGCTACTGTAGCTTTTGGAGACATTTATAAGCCCAATGTCCCTACTGTCTGTAATGGTAATAAATCATCTCTCTATGTCCTGAACATCCTAAAGAAGCGATTGATGGTGAAGGGACTGATTAGGGCTGTTGATGTGACCCTATTAAAAATGTGCTTACGTCCCATAATCTTTGTTTCTTCTATTGGCACCCATCGTGCTACGTACTGGAACCTCCATGATGAGACTTACTATCCCATAAATAGAGACTATCTAACTTAGCATTCTTAACCCATATCGCTACCTTAACTAACTATGTCTACACTTTGAAACCCATAACCGCGATCCTATCCTTGATCAGTGGGCACAAGCCCCTTTCAAACCACTTGTTATGCAACTCCTCGGTTGCCACCATTTCCAGTGCGAAGCGTGAAAGATTTGCGAACCTAACATTATACTGAATCATAGATAAACTCCCCCAAACAAGCGATAGAAACTCCTTGCAATATGTGTCTCTAGAAGAACCTAGAAAACACTTCTCCAGGAAGACCCGTTTAAAAGCATCCTATGTACCCTCCACGGTGGTTTCAGCAAACTTCCATCATTCCTGAGCATCTCCCTTTAGTTGGAATGAAGCCAGTTGAACTCTCACCTCATCTTTCCCGGTCTTTATTTACTCAAAAATAGTTATGGTTACTTCCAACCACTCGATAGCTATCTTTGGATTAGGTTCTCCAGAAAATGTTTGAGGTTCCAACCACCTGATTTCCCTCATAGCTACAATAGACCTAGGCTTGGGGTTATTGTCCCTCCCCTTGCCACATTGGCCAATGTGCACATTACTATAAGCATCTCCTGAACAACATCCACGCCATCCATCTGTTTCTACGGGGCATACGCATCCACGTATTTGGGAACTTAATTAGTGGCACAACCCCGGTCGTAACCTCGATCGTGACCCCGGTCTCTACCGCAACCCCTCTACATCATCACACTTCTATACGAAGAATGAACAATGAGGAGATGTCAAACAACCCCTAGATTTGAAATCCATTGGTGAACAAGCTTGAATCTTCAAGAACAAAACTCTAGATCCTCCAAGAGTTGAAATAGTTGTGATTTCTAGCTTCAATTCTCACCAAACAAGCTCTATAGAGCTCCAAGAACCAACCCTAGAAGATATCCTATGTTTTTTAGAGAGAGGGAAAAAAGAATAAATTGAAGGGGATATGTCTTGTTTCGAACTAAAAAAGCCTCTTCTACTCGACCTCTCGAGTGATCTGGGGGTCTGCTCAAGTGGTCCCCCTGTTGGGACATATCTGAGAAAGATAATGAAAAAGAGGCCTAAGTTTTAGCCGAATTGTAGTAGGCAATGGTGTAGATCTCATTCCTGGTCATTCTTTTTTTTTCCGAAGTTGATCAAAATCATCTAAACCATCTCTCTCATCACTGAAATCGAACCCGTATTCTCACGCCTCGAAACTCGCCAGGAAAGCCCACAATAATAATATTTTGTATCTACCAACATACATATACTATTATCCGACAACAATACGCATAAATTAAAATACTTTTCAAAAATTAAGTACTTTAATCCAAAACAAAATACTCCTTAAAACTAAGAATTAAAATGAACTAAAATAAAAGGAACCAAGTCCCTACATGTGGAATGATTTATGAACTTATAAAATTAGTGAAAGTTGATGAATTAATATTCTAAGGTTGTATTGCAAGAATGAATCGATTGGATCCTAAATAGTATTTTGGAAGTTACGAAGTCTAATATAGACAAGTAATCTGGATTATGAACCAGTTATGATTGATTTGGATGATTTGAGATATAATCGCCACTTAGTTAGAATTCGGCAACTTACATAAGATGGGTGTCATTCTTACCAGGTTAATCCTCACAAATTACCGTGGGGTAGCCTTCTCATTGGTTTCCTAGGAATATGGTATAAGGTGGTTATTGCATTGGCTTGTAGAGAAATCAGTTATTTATTGGGTTTCGTGTAATCAAATAGATCGTTGGGCAGGATTTTTATAAGCCACATTATGTGATGTTCCAAAAATTAAAGTTGTGGATTGAAAACACAAAACTGGTATGTAAACAGAAGTACTTGATGCATGAATTGAGACATGGTATCAATTAACGTGAAATGGAATAAAATTGTAGTTCATAGAATGGGTCTGCTGACAAATGATTTGAAAGAAACATTTGCCTGTCTTTGTAATAATCTACATGCACACACACCTAGCATGCATTATATTATGCATAGTTTATTTTTTGTATGAGTTTTAGCTCACCAAATTATAGCCCCATTTCAAGTGAAAAAGACAAACATATTGATTGATTCCCATGATGAAGACCTACTTAGATTCCCTTAAAAAGTTGGAATTTTTGTCTTAGTGTTGGACTCTTTAGTCTGAATTTACATTTTGGTTCTAATATTTGTGGACTTGTAAGACGTTAAAGCTGGATTATTCATATTTTGAATGCACGAGAGAGGATGCGAGATTAGCTTACTTGAGCCCTAGGTTTGATGTTGATTTGGAGGACTTTATTTCATTTATTTCAATTGGTTTGATTGAAGTAGATTATATATTTTTACTTGGATTAAGGATGTTCTAGTCTTGTATTTCAAACAAAAAATATCTTGAATATGATTAGAATTGGTTTTATGTATATGTGAACTACTTAAGTTGGAAAAGGTTTGAGTCCATAAGTTACATCAGAAAATTTTCTAAGCGTAAAATATTCGGTTTGCTCTCGGTTTACTGAACGCTCAAGCGACCAACATTGGGTTGGGTTATTTCAAAAATGCTTATTTTAGAACTTGTTGGGGGTTTTCTTTGGCATTATTTTAAAGGATTCGGAAGGGATAAATTTTAAGAGTAAGATATATCTTTAATTACCCTTTTCTAAATTTAAAAGTTAAATGATTTTCTTAATCTAAGAATATAATTAGTGGTTATATACTTCTAGCTAGAACTTCAGGTTATGGTTTGGGTTATCTTTGTCACCCATTTTCAGGATGTGATAGAAGTTCAATCCAAAAGCGTGTGAATAGGCCTATAAAATGATCTTTCTTGATTTGGATACTTAGAGAATAAGAAATACATATGATATAGAACACATAAGAGTCAAATCATCTATAAACCAACTTCTAAAAAATAAAGGAACAGTAGTTTGCAGAAGATAGTTTTCATAAAATTTTCTATGCTAATTGTAAATGTCAAATAATTATGAAATGGTATAAATGTCCAATTTTGGGTTGATTAATTCACAAAAAGACTTAATGAAATATAAAACTTATGAAGAGGATCGATCCTCAAACATTTCCCTAAAATAGGACCTATCCTCAATTTTAAAAAAAAAAAAGAAAAGCCAAAATACAGGCATTTTAACAAGTTTGTGTGTGATAGCTTATCCCACATGAGAGAATTATAGAAATGCAGTTTGCTTAGTAAAGAAATTTAGCTCACTATATATAGAAACAAGTCGAATACTACTAATAATTTGGACTTAAGATTTTGACTTGCATTTATACTTTCTACTGAACTTATTAGATCATTTATCTACTTAGGTCATTAAAAATGGTATTAGAACCAATCCTAATTTCATTAAAGCCTTGGTAGTAATTTGAATTAAGAAGGGTTTTAGGAAGGGCTAGATATGCTAAAATTATGTCATGTGCACTTTAATAGGTTACTTTGTATTTGTTAATGTCTAAATCTACGTCCTAACTAAAAAAATGTTAGGATATTCGAAGAGTCGACCTGTATTTGAATAGGGAATATTATGATGTCCTATTCTACACCGATAAAAATTACAAACATATGGCCTATTTGGCTACTCTAATCTTTTACTTTTTTGGTTAAAAATGCAAAAAATTCAACACGTTCTGTTTGGTAAAAAAGTAAAAAAAAAAATAGAAAATCAAAAAATCAAATCCGAACATCAACTTCTAGAACATTTATTTAAAATCAAATCACTTTTAAAAAATAATTATTCAATTCATTCATAACTTATTTATTATCATTATTGATTATATATAATTGTTAATAACAAATAAATTGGCCCAAAATTCAACCCATAGGGGGGAGCTGGGTTGATTGGCAAACTTTAAAACATTTTCTAACAGTTATTAAACAAACAAAAAGGTGCGGAAATAAACAATAAAAAGCGCATAAAATTTAGGTGCGGAAATGTAAAGAGATAAGGGTTAGAGAGACACACAAATTATTTATAGTGGTTCGGTCAAACTTGACCTACGTCCACTCCCCAAAAACTTTGGCAATTCACTAAGGGATTTTTAGGGTGAATCAAAATCTCAATACAATAGGATTATTTCAGTAGGTGAATCGTAACCGCCTTCTTCATATCGGGTGAAGAGCAACGACCTCCTTCTTCAAGGGTGAAGAGCAATCTCAACCAGATTACTTGAGTGGGTGAATCGAAATCACCTTATTCTTTGTAAGGTGAAGCGGAACCTGAATCTTTTACAGTAGTTAGAACAGGGTTCTTCTTTACCCAGATGATTACAATAATGGTAAGCTCACTATAATAATTGTTCGCTCACTCTTAAGGAATATCTAATAAATGAGATGAGAGAGCTATAGAAACTGGAGAATGTGAGTAGTAAAATGAATATGAGTGAAAGCACATGATTTCAATGATGGAACAGTATAATATTGGTTTTTCCAGTGATTTGAATGTTGGAATTTACTTCTTATGTACCTGTTGAAAGAATATATTCATTGGAGAAGAAAACTAGCCGTTGGGAGCATTTAATGATCAAAAATCCAAACGTTGGAGTTTCAAGAATTTAAAAAATTCGCACTGGTGACGATGCAAAAGTTTATAGTGTCGACACAATGAGATCTAAGGCACTGTTGGGTCAACACATATAAACTTAGTGTCGACTCATGTAGATCTAAACCTGAGATCTCCAAGGTTTGGGTCGACACTAAATCCTCTGGTGTCGACTTAAGATCTCTGTAGCTTTCTTTCCCAAATAGCTGGTGTCAACTCATGTTACATTAGTATCGACTCAAGTTTCTGAAACTTGAAAATCTAAGAAAGAGTACACTTGTGTCGACTCAATATCTTGCTGGTGTTGACCCTTTTGCTTGGATAGTAGGACACCTCCAGGTTCTTCTAGTGCCGACTTTAACTTAGAAGGACTTGAACTTCTCAACACTTTAATCATCCTTTGGGTTGAGCAAACTTCAATCTTCTCTACTTAAATCTCTATTATCTTCAAGATCTTCTCTTGACTCATTTGATTTGACCCTCTTGACTGCTTGCTTCAAATTTTGAGGTTCAATATGAACAAGTCATTAGAATAATCAAATCAAACGATTATGATGTTATATGTCAAAACCAAAATGTACAAACATATTTATAATGATTATCAAATCAATAGATTGTTGTTGTCAAAACAAAATTAAAACTTGATTGAAAAACCCTTTGGTTAACAATCTGCCACTTTTTGACTATAACAACTATTGATCCACAAGAGAATGATTAATATGCAAATTAGGATCAGCAAGTTCAAGAATATGGCAGAAAAGAAGTATTGTAATAAGTTCATGATATTTCTCCTTCTTTGATCATGAAAATTTATTTCTATCACTCCCCCTTAAATATGCAGAGATTCTTCCACTTTGGAAAATAGATAAAAGTTCACTTCCCCCCCTTTCTTAAAATGAAATCATTGTGTAGCATAAATAATTAGTTCTTCTTTACAATGCAATCAATGATTCTCCCCCTTTGTCATGCCAAGAAGGAAAAAAAATGAAAAAGGATAAAATGCAAAGAATCTCCAATTTGATTATATATCCTCCTTACTATGAAAACTATATGAGCACTACGGACATTTTGCAACAAGCAAAGAGGAAAAAAAGAATATTTCTCCACTTTGTCAAACATTAAACATTCACATAACATCAAAGATATAACAATCATATTTAATCAAAATATTTTTCAAAATTTTCCCCCTTTATTAAAGCAACAATTGAGGCAGGAAAGGGTATGTGTATAAGAGTTGTGGAAATCAAAAAAATCATTCACAAACATACTAAAACATGTATCAGAACAACTAAAATTATAAAAAATATGCACTAGAGCATTTAAGATGATTTCAAAACAATTCAGGATATGCTCAATGATTATTCTTTTAATTTCTCCCATTTGTCATATGATGGTATAATAATATGAAATGAACAAAGATAAATAAGGATATATTCCATGTCAAGATAAAAATTTCAAATGCATAGATATATGTCAGATACCAAAAGTTATTACAAAAAAGTTGTTTTCATGATACCATTTGTTTCAAATTCAAATCAATCATAATTAATGAAAACAATCATTATCTATCCATTTTTTTTTATCAAAAGATATTCATAAAGGATTAATTTGAAAAGATTTTACAATGAAAATCACTAAAACAGAGTAGGTCAACTAAGAATAAACTTGATCATAAGATCTTCTTACACTTGAGGTTTTAAGAGGATTAAGATGTCAATTATTATGAGAAATATTAGAATAAATCTTAGCAATCAAATCAATCATGATCAATGCCTTACATTTGATTAAAATCTTGGGCTACAAAAGAAATTAGCATTCACAATCAACAATATTTACAATCTAACACATTAAATTATGCAATAAAGATGTTAGAGATATGAAAAAATGAGCCTGATACTAATAGGAAATAATAGATATCTAAAATAAACATATTATACACAAGCAAAAGGGTAGGTGTCGACACAAAACACATAGGATCTACACAAAACATATCACATGTGGGAGACTGGAAACATGTAAGCAGGGTGTTGACACTTTCTCTGAAGGGGTCGACACAAAAGGTTTTTGGGTCGACACAAAATTTGTTTGGGTAGACACAAATAAGTGATAAGAAAAGGATCGTGTCGACACGGAAAGGCACGAGATCGACACAACCACATAAGGTGTCGAAACTTTAACCAAAAGTGTCAACGCATCAACACATACCAGCAAAAACAGAAAATGACAATTCAATGCATTGTGTAAGCATGATTAATATGGAATATTAATCAAACAATAAAGCATATAAGATGTAATTTTATCGTCAAGTTTAGCATACAATTAGTAAGATATTTTAAGGCATAAAGGAAGGATATTAGCTATATTGCTCATGACAACCTTTTTTTTTTTTTTTTTGAACTTTTATTGACTGTAAAAAGCTGATAAATGCCTATCATATCCCTTGACAGAATTTCATTGTTTGTGTATTCTTGCAAAATAATCACATGTATAGTATCTAGGTACCCATTGCATTTTGGGTCCTTGTCGGTTAACGCAAAAATTCTTGTTTTGCATTTAAGATCCATTATATCTATACATGTAAGGTGATGGTATTTAGATGGCTTTCCTCTTGGATTGTCATGTATTGGTAGGTTTAAGTACTTTGGTAATTTTGGTTAAAGGATCACCCTTTTTTTTTATCCATAACTCTTAGTCTTGAAGTACAAAATTTAATAATATGCCCATTTTTACCACAAAAGTTACGGGTTATAGGTTTTGGCAATTGAGACTTAACAAGTTCATTCTTTAGGACTATTTTGCTATTATTAGCGTTAAAATCAAGTCATTCCTTGTTAAAAGTACATTTTGTAGCAAGAAGCATATCTAGATTTTCTCACTTTGATTAAATCTAGTTATGATCTTGTTCAAATCATCAACTTTTTGTTTTAACAAAATGTTTTCCTTTTGAAAATCAGTTGATACTTTAGGAACACACTTTTTATTTTCTAAAAATTCAATTTTTAGATTCAAAGAAATTGTTTCATTTTTATAAGACTTGTTTTTTTATTTTAATTCATTAATCACATTTAAAGAATCTTTATGAGCTTCTTGAAGCTCGTCATTAGAAGGTTTATCATTTTCACTATCACTATCACAACTTGAAAAATAACTTACATGATTACCATGGGCTATAAGGAAGAGATTGGTAGCCTCACTATCAGTGGAATCTCCATATTCATCACATGAATCTAACTCAACCCATGTGGTTTTCATAGCAATGGACATTCGGGTTTGATGTGGCCTGATTTTTGACAGTTATAGCACTTGACTTCTTCTTCCTTATCATTGGAGTCACTGCTTGATTTTTCTTTGAGTCTTCTCATTTACTCTCTTTCCATCCTCAAAATTCTTGCAAACTCTTTTATTGAGGAGATCAATTTGTTCATCATCTTCACTTTCAGTTTCTTCTTTATCAATGTTTTCAGTGGATTTGAATGCTAATGTCCTATTTCGCTTCACTTCCTCTTCATCCTTCAATGTGAACTCATGGGTTAAAAGAGAACCCAAAAGTTCAACTAAACTAAGTGCCGTAAGATCTTTGGCTTCCTTAATAGTTGTTACATTCGGTCTCCATTCTTTTGGGAGATATCTCAAAATTTTCCTAACAAGTTCAATATTGGGAAAAGATCTTCAATGAGATTTTAGATTATTAATAATGAGATTAAATCCAGTAAACATATCAGAGATATTTTCATAGTCATACATTTTAAACAACTCATAATCTCTAACCAACATATCAATTTTTTTATCTTTTACTTAGCGGTTCCTTCATGAGCTACTTGTAACTTAACCCATATATCTTTTGCATTATCACAACCTTGAATTTGATT
>JAULLD010351424.1:0-11004 GCA_035668095.1 Sarracenia minor
CCGGGTGGCCGAAACTACTAACTACTATATAAGAGAAGAGATGATTCAATTCTGAATGATTGAATATATAAAATGTGGTACAAAGGGTCCTATTTATATATTTCTGGAGCCTCGAAATTAGTAACTTCTGACACGGGGCATCCGGATGGTGAGCGTTCGGCGTCCAGACGGAATTATGTGGAGGACACGTCAGTTTCCTATTTCGGAACGTCAGGACGGTCGGTGACAAGCGTCGGGACCGAACTTGCTTGGGCATCACGGTGGATAGCATCGGGATGGTCAGTTGTCTTGCATCAGGACGATGGTAGCATCAGGATGGTAAAGTGAAGGCGTCCGGACGGAATTTGCAGGTTCTGTTGGTCTTCATTTGGTTGTGTTGAATTTACTGTTAAAGTGGCTGTTTTACGACTGTTTTGCGTCATTCCTCCAATTCCTGTTTTATACAAAAAAAAAACACTACAAACACATAGATTAGATAACAACAAGGGACAAACTCAGTGTAAATTAATGGGTTTAAATCGTCACTTTTGAGTGCGGATCACACCCCCCAACTTATACTTTGCTAGTCCTCGAGCAATGCAGAACATGAAAGAAGAGATTGGAAGAACAGAAAAAATATATATACTACATAACGCATAAATTAGCATCATAATTCCAACCCAATAGGCTATCACATTTCATTTGAGAATTTTAAAGATAAACTTGTAAATTTTTGTACTCTCAACTTTTAAACAGAGTAACTTTTAAGTTGTAAAATGATTTGTAATAACTTTCTTAACCTTACACCTGGTGTGTGTGTGTGTGTGTGCGAACTCAATTTAATCATAAACATGCATGCTTTTGAATCTATCAAGTTCTAAATAACCCAACCAACCAGATCTCGACGTCAAACCTCAGCAGCTGTACGCTCAGAATCAGTCTCTCCGAAACAGGCTATAATGTCACTTAATTAGCGTATGTGACAGAGTTTATGTAAATGTAAATCAAGATATTAGCACATACCCATGACACTTGAAAAACACAATTTCAAAGAAGTTAACTCAGATTCTCGTGATTAGAATACTCATTATTGAGAATGTTAAGGACTTCGTCAGACTGTACTATCTTTTGGGATCAACCTGGACTTCATTTTCCGTTGTAACGTCAGGTAGGCAGCTTTTATCGACTAGGGTCAAATATATATAAAGAACTATCTGAATAAATGGTTATCAGAAAGGACATCGAAGTGCTGTCGTGTCAATCATCGTCTAGTGTGGCATAATAATGTCACTATCACTGAATCATCTCTGTAGCTCACCTACAATGGAATGTTAATACCACATCCTCATCATATGGATGTATGGAAATATCCTCATCACTGAATCGTATCCCATAGCTCGTCCACAATGGGACGTTAATACCACGTCTTCGTCGCATAAAAAGATAAATCACATAGTCGTGATAATACCTCACCAGTAATGTGACAAACTGTCAAAAGATTATCTGTATCTCATTTTTACCACTCTTTTTGATAAATATACTTCATTTTTTTTTTGCATATTTGTCAAAAAGAATGTGGCAAAAATGATCATCACTGAATAACTGTTGTACATCTCATGTAATGTAGAAAACATAATCTCTTGCGGTCACTTCATCTTCTATAAGTCCAAATCCTTTCCAATTACAATAAATTCAAATAATGCTTTATGGATTTTATGTGGGTAATAGAAAGAAAATTGGCTAAAAAAATTTCAAATATGGCTAAAAGTGTAGGCCTAGGGATGATGTTTTCATTAAGTAACGAACAGGCTCAAAAAGTCAAAATGGCCTAATATCCTTTCCCAAAATTTAATACAGTCTTTGAGAAGCATAATATGGTATATTCTCAATTTCTCAGTCAAAAAAAAGAACAACGAGATTCACTACAATTTTGGTCGAAGTCAAAGATATCATTTATGAGTAAGTGTATAATTCCCTCTGAATAAAAGATAAGGCTCAAAAGCTCTCTAAGGGTTAAGTCTCCACTATTGCTGTCTTTTTAATTATTTTTTCCTATCAAAACTCATTGGCATGCTAGTTGAATAATTAATCAAGTATACAAGAAATACCAGGTGGTTCAGTCTTGATCATTAGCTACTCAAAATTTTTGGAAACTTAAAAATTAGCTCTTGTTTTTCTCATTGAACATACATTGTTTACAAGTTTATTTTTAATATTTTCAGACAACATATTTTAGCCAAAATTTTGTATACTCTTATATATGATAATGATAATGGTAATTATCCCATCCCCCAACTGAAACAGGACAATGTCGTCATTCGACAAAAAGTAAAGTTAAGAGAAGGGAAGTAATGAAGTTACCAAGAATTGCAGCAATCGTTTATTGTGTTCAACCTGTTTGAAACTTACTAAAGTACATAGTTAAGTAAAATGTCACATGCATTCAAATAAAACAAATAAATATCATGGCAATAAAGATTGTAACAAAACATAAAGAACAAATAACTGAATACTGCATTTTATTCATTTCATATATAAAATAGTACAAAAGTCGGGCCAATGGCCTATGAGAAGATACATGATGCTAAAATAAAAACAAAAATACACATAAAATGAAAATAAGACAAAAGACAGGTTTCGGGGGAGGGGTGCGGTTGGTGGAGGGGATGGTAGGGGAGGTGTAGGTGAAGCGTAAGGTATATTGGGTGGTTGGTTTGGCAGGTTAAGGTGAGGTGAGATGTGTTGGATGATGGTGTGGGGGTTGTTTGGAGGCTGGTTTTCGAGGTAAAGGGGGGCTATGGAAAGAAATGTTGCGATGATGATGGTTACATTGGGGGTGAAAGAGAGGGGCAGTGGAGATTATGGAGGTGTGTTAGGGTGGGGCTGGTTCTGTTGTTAGTGGTGCTTGGGTCCCGGTGTAACCTGGGGTAGGGGCACGTGGTGGAAATTTGACCTGGGACAAGGGTACGTAAAGGGTGGTCACTATAGTGGTGGAAGTGGAGGGTGAATGTTTATGGCAGCTATGATCCATCAGAGATATGCCTCGTAGACTACTTGGTAGTCC
Source organism: Sarracenia minor (assembly GCA_035668095.1). NCBI lineage: Eukaryota > Viridiplantae > Streptophyta > Magnoliopsida > Ericales > Sarraceniaceae > Sarracenia > Sarracenia minor. The sequence goes on from JAULLD010351424.1 coordinate 3,044, forward strand.
TCCAGGCGGCGGTGGCTGTCACGGAGGTCTCGAATGTCGGCCCGCAATTCCTGCTGACCTGCGATGATCGCATCGTAGTCACCATGGGTGAAAGACCATGATGTCTCTGAGTCGTCATACAAACAAGAGGTAGAGGGGCCGACACGGGTGGGAGAGGGTCGATGGGATGGTCGATGAGGAGGGGGAACGAGCGGTGGCTAAGTGGACTTCGGTTCGATGGGTTGGTGGGCAGGTGGTCCTACGCGGGATCGGAGGGTGCCGACACTTTTTGTCCAATTACCTGAAAAGTAGATGGAGGGGTGATTATCGATGGAGTCGGTGTGTTCTACCATGAGGGGGACAAGGTGGTCATTGGTGGCTCGGACTACGTAGGGGGCGATGATGTTGGCATAGGGGAGGCATTTTTCGGGGCGATTGAGGAAACGTTCCATCTGTATGATTATTACCTCTGTGACAGAAAGTTGATGGTTGCGGTGTAAAGAATAGAGCGTACGGAAGGTTTCGTTGCGGCATTCGTCTTTGTGTGAGAGGGCAAAGGCATTGGCTTTGAGGACGTTGTTGGCGAACCAAAGTCCGGCGGTGAGATCTCCGTGGTGATCGAAGAGTTCACCTCAAGGTGCGTGCCCTTCGGAGATGTCCTGGGCCATCATCGGTAGCGTGACATTGTCAGGGATCGGCTCGCGATGATCGGAGTCCTCGTCCTCCCCGGTGCCAAAATTGTGGAGGACCTCAGTAAGAATGTGGTGGTTAAGCTCCACATCATAGCCGTCGATGTTGCTCTAGAGGACCTCGAATCGATTACCGCGGGGATCGTAATGGAACTCTCGGTGGAGGTTTTGGTAGAAGAGATGGACAACACGAGGGACTGGTGCCAAAAAAGGACAAAAAAGTCCTCCCAGGCGGTGACCATTGAGAAGGTCAATACCGACTCGGGCCTCAGGGTACTCTGTAAGGAACGGTTCAAGCACCGGGAAATGCATCACGTAGTGAAGGGCCATTATGGCCCAAATCCCAAATGGGATGGTAGCGTATTCCCGTTGCTGGCTGGATTCCCCCCTTTGCTGCTGGCTCCCGGAGGCTCGGCTACGTTTGTTTTGTTGGGGTGACATTTTTCATGGTTTTGAAAGAGAGTTTATGCAAGGGGGAAGAGAAGAGGTTTGGAAATTGTGAGGAGAAAAGGGCGTCTGGTGGGTTTTTATAGGCGCGCGGCATCCAGACGCAAGAGGAGGTACCGTCCGAACGTCGTGAAACATCCTGACGGGCGTCCAGATGGTTTTGGGAGTTTTAAAGCATCGCACCTTTCTGAGGCGATGGCGATTGGTATTCTGTCTGGATGTTGCAGTCCCGTCCGAACAGTTTTGAATATGACTTGACGTTTGACCAACGCATTGAATGGCGTATGTTGGGATCTCGTCCGGACTTTGCAGTACCGTCCGGACGGTGACGTTTGATATTCAGTTTTGAAAATTGAGCCGCTGTGTGACGTCGCGTCTCGACGGTGACAATTCTGTCCGGACATTTTTTTTTTAATGTCACAAAAACAACTTCTAAGACTTCAATAGGCCCAAAGAAATTGTTAGAATAAACGGCCTAGCTTGCGGACACCAGACGTTTCCACACTAATGACTATGTTACTCCAACATAGCAGAAAATGGGTTTTTTATACTCAGATTCCCAAGAGTTGGATTCCTTATAGTACATCCACAATCTGATCTTTAGATTGATTAGGCCGGTAGCTCGGGATATTACGGCTAGATGTGTCTGTAAATCCATGAAAAGGAGTCTCAACCCATCCAGTGGGCTTACTAATCCCTCTCTTGACCACTTTGGAAATATGTAGACCACGGGAACAGTAATACACTTTGAAACGCGTGTTGTAGTGGTCCACTAGTCTATAACAACTTTCCCCGAGGCTACATCTATAGAATCCTTGTCTCTTAGCTCTTCGTTTTAAGTCAAAGAGACTCTTGCCTTGAAACGGCACTTGCTGACTGGAGCTGGGCACACGATCCGTTTAACCTCGACGTGCAAAGAGGACAACTCAGTAAAGAGAGTAGTTTAACGTCTTCAGACAATTACTCCCCTAACTTGAATATTACCATCATCTTGTTGGTGGAGTTCCTTTCTCTCTTTGAAGTTTCTCTGGGCTCCCTCTCAGACTGGGCAAAATTTAACGTCTTTAGCCATGCTTGGCCAATCGATTACTCGGCTAGCGAGATTAGATCGGTGAGGTCGATTGATTTGGCCGCTGGGTCAACTGATATACCTTCTATGTAGGTTTTCAGCCTTTGTCCCTTGACGTGCAAGAAATGTCCTATATTTGGGTTGAGCAGCTGGCAGGCAACATGTAAGTAGACACGGGTTACCAGAAATGGGCCTTCCTATTGAGATTGGAGTTTACCAGGGAATTACCATAATTTGGCATTAAACAATAAGACTTTTTGATTCGGCTCAAATATCTTTCTATAGATATGTTTATCAAGGAATCCATTTATACGAGCTTTATAGATTCTGGAGTTGTTGTATGCCTCGATTCGTAATTCCTCTAGTTCATTGAGTTGTAATCGACGATGGGTGCCGCCATTAGACATATCAAAGTTAAATGTTTTTACAGCCCAATATGCTCGGTGTTCTAGCTCAACTAACAGATGGCAGGGTTTACCAAAGACTAAACGATATGGGGACATTTCGATAGGAGTTTTGTAGGTAATACGATATGCCTAATTGACGTCATCTAGCCTTTCGGACCATCTTTCCAATCAGGATGAACAGTTTTCATCAGGATATTCTTATTCTCCATATTCAAAACCTCGACTTGGCCACTTGTTTATGGGTGCTACGGGGTGGCTACTTTGTCTTGTATCGAATAGCGTTGAAAGAGGGATGAAAAATACTTATTCAGGAAATGCGTACTGTCATCACCGATGATTGCTCGAGGGAAACCAAATCAGGTAAAGATGTTACTTTGAAGGAATTTGACCACTACTTTGTGGTCATTAGATTTGGTTGTCATGGCTTTGACCCATTTTAATACATAGTCGACTACGACGAGAATATATTCACATCCAAAGGATGATGGAAATGGTCCCATAAAGTCGATGCCCCAAACGTTGAAGAGTTCAACAATTATGGTCGGGTTTAAGGGCATCATGTCTTTTGCAGTCATAGTTTCAATCTACTGGCATCGTAGGCATCGCTTACAATAATAGTGGGCATCTTTAAAGAGTGTTGGCCAGTAGAATCCAATTTGAAGTATTTTGGCAGTGGTCTTCTTTCCACTAAAGTGTCCACCATAAGCTAAGGAATGGCATAATCGAAGGATGCTCTCTACTTTGTCCTCACATACGCACCGTCGTATGATTTTGATCAGCACAGTATTTGAATAATTCTGGTTCCTCCCAGAAGTAGTTTTTTACTTGCGACAAGAACCGATCCTTTTGTTATTTTGACCAATTTTTTGGGATGCGTCCCACCGCCAAATAGTTGATTATATCAGCGTACCAGTGCGGTTGGATAGTAGTTACCAAAAATAATTGCTCGTCATGAAATGAGTCTCATACAGGTACGTGATCAGTGAGGGACTTGACTAGGAGTCTTGAGAGATGTTCAGTTCCTTTCTTGTCGCGGATCTCTAAATCGGACTCTTGAAGAAGTAGGATCCAACAAATCAAGCGAGGCTTTGTGTCTTTCATTGACAGGAGGTGTCTAAGGGCGGCATGATCGGTGTAAACAATAACCTTAGACCCTAGTAAATATGACCGGAACTTATCCAGCACAAAAACTACTGCTAGCAGCTCTTTTTCAGTAGTTGTATAGTTTAATTACGCATCATTTAGAGTCTTGTTGGCATAGTAAATGGCATGGGGGACCTCGTTCACTCTTTGTACAAGCACAACACCTACATGATAATCAGAGGCATCACACATGATCTCGAATGGTATCGCCTAATTCGGTGATCGCATGATTGGTGCTGTGGATAGGGCATCTCTCGATTATTCGAAGGAACGCATACATTTGTCAACAAAGTCAAATGTGGCCTCCTTAGGGAGAAGGTCGCAAAGAGACTTAATGATTCTGGAAAATTCTTTGATGAATCTTCTGTAAGAACCAGCGTGGCCTAAGAAGGAACGAATTTGTCGTACGGTTGTGGGTGGTGTCAATTTAGATATATATTCGACTTTGGCTTTATCGACTTCTATCCCTCTTTTGGAGACTACATGCCCCAACACGATCACTTGTTGGACCATGAAGTGACTCTTTTCCCAGCTAAGTACCAAGTTTATCTCTTTACAGCATTTTAGTATGAGGGTCAGATTTACGAGACATTCTTCAAATGAAAGACTAAACACGGAGAAATCATCCATGAATACTACAAGGAGTTTCTCTACCATGTGAGAGAATATTGACATCATACACCTTTGGAATGTGGCCGGTGTGTTGCATAACCCGAAAGGCATCTGCCTGTAGGCGAAAGTGCCAAAAGGGCAGGTGAAGGCCGTCTTCTCTTGGTCCTCAGGGTAGGCAGGTACGTGGTTGTAGCCAGAATAGCCATCCAAAAAGCAATAATAGCCTTGCCCAGCTAAACGTTCTGAGATTTCATCAATGAAGGGTAGAGGAAAGTGGTATTTCTTTGTCACGGCGTTCAGCTTGCGATAGTCGTTACAGACTCGCCAACAAGTAGTTGTTCGCATATGGACGGATTCTCCTTTATAATTTGATACTACTATGAGCCCGGATTTCGTATGTATGACCTGCATGGGGCTCACCCATTTTCTATCAGAGTTTGGGTAGATGATAGCTGCGCCAAGAAGCTTCACTACCTCTTGTTTTACTACTTTCTTCATGTTTTGATTTAACTACCGTTGCATTTCATGTGTAAGCTTGGCATCCTCCGCACAGTGGATGCGATGCATGCAATCAAACGGATCAATTCCTTTTTTGTCAGCCACTGACCATCCTATAGCACCTCTATGGGTTTTGAGAACTGTAGTCAATTGCTCTTCTTGTATAGGCGTTAAGTCTGAGGTAATGATGACTGGTAAGGAACAATCGGGCCCAAGAAAGATATATTTGAGTGAGCCTGGTAGAGGCCTCAGCTCAAGAGCAGGTGGGGCTTCTGGGGATGGTATGGCATGTATAGATGAGAGTGGGGGCTGTTCTTCGAAACGAGACACCCAATGGGGTGTGTCTATGCAATCTGCTATTTCTAGGTCGGCTTTTATTTCATCATTTTTAGATCGATTTCTAGAAAATCTTCCCCAAAGTAAGCCAGCTCCTAGGGGGTCATTAGAGAAAATGGAAGGTAGGGCTTGTTGTGTTGCCTCCTCAGCGTGGTCGATTACAAAGCAATCGACTTCCATTGAAGGTGGTGGTAGGTGAGGAACACATTAAGCCTCAGCTTCATATTTCCAAACGTGATGTCCTTAACCCCAATTCGGCACTTGATACTTGTATTTGCGGTGGCCAAAAAGGGGCACCCAACAATAACAGGTGTTTGTCTCCTCGAGTTCGTATCTGGTTCAGTATCTAGTACTATAAAATCAGCAGGAAACAAGAATCTATCGACTTTGACTAGTACATCTTTGATTATGCCTTGGGGAACTTTCACTGACCTATCTGTCAAAAGTACAGTTATAGGGATTAGTTTTAGTTCCCGGAGGCCAAATTATTTATAGACCGCATACAGGAGAAGATTCACGCTAGCTCCTAAGTCCAATAGCACTCGATCAATCTGATGATCTCCAATTACGCATGAGATTGTTGGTATCCCGGGGTATTTCAACTTGGGGGGCAAATCATAGCTAAGGACGTAACTAACGTGTTCAGTGAGTAGCACTTTATTGGGGATGCTCGTCTACGTATTATGCTTTTAAGTCCATAAATCTTTTAGGAACTTAGCATAAGATGGTATTTTTTGGATAGCATCAAGAAGGGGTAGGATGATTTTGACATGCCTGAATAATTCAAGTACGTTAGTCAGTGGTGCTCCCTTCTTGAGCTGAGGTGATGGTGGTTCAAGGCGGGATGGATACGGCGCCTTGGTTTCTTTTGGTATTTCCGGAGGAGCAATGAGTGCCTCCTCGAATGGATCTCTGGGTTGTGGTGCAGTCATTTGCTGAGTTGCTTTAGAGTCATCAGACTCATTCACAACTTTTGGGGTAGGTATTGGTTGCACCGGCATGTCTTGAGTAATGCTGGAGTCTTGAGACTCCTCGATTATGGTTGATGTTTATTGAGTTCTTTCGGATGATGGCTGTCGTTCTAGCTCTTTGCCACTCTTCAAGGTTATTACAGCCTTAGCTTGCTCATGGTACACCTCGCTACTGCTGGGGTTGTTACGGATGACGCACTGGCTTTTGGGGTTTGGCATAGGCTGACTTGGCAATTTGCCATCCTCTCGGTGGTCTAGTGCAGCAGCTATTTGCCCTACCTGTGTTTCTAGCTTAGCAATGGATTACGAGTGAGAACTCAATAGTTTGGTTTTCACATCCAGATCCTTTAGGGCTTTTAACATGATTTCCTCGAAGCCAGGTGCTCGAGGGGTCGGGGAAGGTGCTTGTTATGGGGGACGGTAGGCCTGTTGGTTGAAAGCATTGAAGGAGGGCCATGGAGCCGGAATCTGAGATTGGCCAGGTTGTTGATTCCACAACTAATGTGTGGATGGTTCTGTTAACCAGGGTTATAGGTGTTAGAATAATGGTTGTTACCTGGTTGGAGAAATCCTTGAGCAGCGTTAACTCGCTCTTGGACAAAGTCAGGGAATTGCTCGACTACAAGACATTCAGTGACAAAGTGTCCTTGGCTAGCACATAATGCCCAAACCTCTTGGATATTTGAGGGTGTTGCTTAAGTATAGGAAGACCAATGGTCAACATCATGTCTATCTTATCGGAGATGGACTTTACTTGCGCCGTAATATCTATAGTTTAGTTGACCCCGTAAAACCCTCGAGTCTTTAGAGATAATGTCATGTCTGTGGAGGAGACTGAGGTTTGATGTTGTGAGCTCTCTCTCAATTTCTCTGAGTCCATGCCTCGGTCTCACTGTTCATCACGAATGTGCTGCCACACGAAGCGTCGACGTATTGATGATGTTGGGTTAACAGTCCTTCGTAGAAGCTCTGCACTAGTTGCCATTTTGGGACTTGATGGTGAGGACATCTCCTTATCAGCTCCTTGAGACACTCCCAAGTCTCGTCAAAGGATTCTCCCTCTTACTGAGTGAAGCTAGTGATAGCTCGATAAAATCTGATTTGTCTTGCCGATCGGGAAGAATTTCAAAAGGAATTCTTGCTGAAGCTTATCCCACATGGTTATTAAGTTCGGCTCTATAGATTTAAACCAATACTTGGGTTTGTCACGATGGGAGAATGAGAATAACTTCATATGCATGGCCTCCTCGGTTAGGTTGTTGAGTCTTATTGTAAAGTAGATCTATAGGAATTCGTCTACGTGTTTATAGGGATCCTCATTACTAAGTCCGTGGAAGAGGGGTAGTAATTGCAGAAGATTAAGTCTAATCTAATAATTACTCATCCTGATGTTGGGTGGTGCTAGGTAGGTTGTAGACTCGTAAGCTGTTGCAATGTAGTAATCCATCAACGCTTTGAGCTGTTGATCGGCCTGGTTAACCTGATCGTTACGCTGATCGGCCTGCAAAATGACCGGAGGGTTGATTCTGTCGGCCATGGTGGATGTGTGAAATAGTGCTGGAGTTCGTGGGAAATGGTTTGAATATAGGTTCGTTCTTAATGTTCTTTCTATTTTAGGATCGTAAGGAGCTAAGTCGTAAGGCAAAGAGCGACGACCGAGCATGCAAATAATAGCGCTGAAACAAACAAGAAATAGTAAAAAAAATTAATTTTTTAGTATCCGGACGAAAAAGGAGGAGCGTCCTAACGACACGTTGAGGGAAGCGTCTCGACAACTAAAGATAGCATCCGGACAGCACGTGTTCTAGAA